>CM042067.1:23157538-23448680 GCA_023512825.1 Liposcelis brunnea | reverse complement strand
TTCATAGAATATCGAGTTATTACTAGAAGTGGATAGCAATGCATTGTTACTTCTCATTTTCCCCTTCGGATAAAATGTTCCTTTTTACTGAGTTCGAGCATGTGTGTTTTGCCCTTCGTCTCCATAGGGGTTGAATTATACAACTGAATGTTTCATTTCGCTGCCTCATTATTAATTACAATACTTCGCTGAGATCATAGATCTTAAGATTTTAAAACTCGTATTGTATGCTTTACTGTTTATTTTAGTTTCTAGCTTCTTCTCTTTTCCCTTTTTACTGTCAATAATCACGTAATCAGACTACAACACACTTAACATTCGTTTCTTTCAACATTCCTGTTGGCGGTTTTTTTTTGTTAATTTATGATTACACACTTCGCCACACGTGAACTTGGCCTGAATAATTGTTTTTAACGCAAATCAATCTTGTTTTTAATTTTTAAAATTTGCTTTTCATTTCCTCTTTTATTTTTCGGCTAATCAATGCACAAAAATCTGATTATCCGATAAAGATTTTATCCAGAAGCAAACTTTTATACATTTAGTTCTTTGTCAATCACAATCACTTTTAACCCGGTCTTCGATTGAGAGGTTTCTTTCCATTTGTTACTCCAAACAACGTTTTCTACTTCAAGCCTTTGCTTTTTGAAAGTGATCCTCTTTACTTTTAGAACGGGTCTTGTTTTCCTAAAGGAAAAGAGATGTCAGCTTATGCTTACGACGCCTCGAAACTTCCTTTAATTTTATCAAAATTAAGTTGAAACTTGCCATCAGAAACGAATAGTTATTATCTTCACTCGGTGCTGTTGATATTCTCGCTTTGAAGTTACGCAATAAGACGACCTCTTTGAAAATGTATTTAACACAATTTACCGGGTCGGGGTATAATAATAAAATTGCCCTAATTTAACATAAGCCTCAAAACTTTACTTTTTCATGATTTAACATCTAAAAAGTGCAATGCTGGTTTCTCTTCATATTCCAAGGATTTTACTTAACAGTTATAAACGATCATAGCCCTTTTCTTTCCCGAAGATTAACTTAAGGTGTTTTTTTCGTTCGCCAATTATACTTGTCCGATGGCAATTTTGTTTGATGCCAGAATCTCCAAAGGGCAATTATCTCAGAAGAGCTATTAACTCTTCATGACTGGATAAGAATTTACTTTTATGCACGAGAATAAAAAGGGCAAAAATGATGGATTATACACATACAGTACATCAAAGCATAGTAAAAGCACATCACAATTTGATTAATTAATTTATTTTCCATAGAAAATTAGTTTGAGTTATGTTACGAGAGGCCTCGTACAAAACCTGCCACGGCAAAAATATTTATGTTCGGGCCAGCCCAGCCGAAGTCTCGTAACTTAAAGGAAGGGAAAGCAAAAGGAGAAGGCAGGGTATCAATCAATAGAAAAGTGTTCTTAGACTTACCACACTAATATATATTGTTTGTACCATTGTTGACTTACACTTGAATACTAATTATACTTTTGGTCACTGCACTATTAATTAATCTTCAGAAGTTAAACTGGGGTCGATCGATTAGCCTGGGGTTTTTCAGACAAGAAAAAGATAGAGGAAAAAAACGGGCTAACCGAAAACGCGTCTCGAAACGTTAGGCGTCTGCGAGAGTCAAGAAGCGTCTGCCGCGTCTCTCCCGAAGAGACGCTTTCCACCCTCACAGCTTTAGCTGTGGGGTTGATGCTGCATTGGGTGAGGACCATTCTTCCCCATATCTTGCTTCTGCGAGCGCTTTCTTTTATCATTCCTCTATTCTATTTTTAAAGCGTCTCGCAGAGCAGGGTCGGAATAGTCCTGCCCAATGTTAACTACGTTAACATCTTCCCCCCCCTCTCTTGAAGGGGGACCAGGGATACCAAAGTGAATGGGGAGTAGTGCAGTAACCATTACATGAAATTGATAAATATGGGTAGTTGTGCGAGCAAATCCGAGCTAAAGAGGACAGGGTGCACGTGCAACATGGGCATATGTGCGGGGGACGGGTGACTCGGATGTGCTGGCACTAACTTTGAGTGTACATTTAGTTAGGATTATTATTTGTTTTTTTTTTTTTTTTTTTTTTTTTTTTTTTTTTTTTTTTTTTTTTAGATTATGAAACCATATTATAGGTAGATATATTTATTCAAGAAGATATACATTATTCTAGAAGGATAATGACCACAGCCCGTGGGGTGGGTGAGTCCGTTTGTGTGGCCGTTTGTGTCGCCGCATCCCGTGTTGTTGGTGCCCGTTGGGTGGAGGCCCCTGGGCCTTGGGGCGGTTGGTATAGTTCTCCAGGTCGATTTTGTGGCCTTGGACGCCAACCCCGGCCGGCCATAGTAACATATTGCCGGGGTGGCGGAGACGGCGGCGACGGGGACCACGGGGTGGAAGGCAGGGGTTTCGGTCTAACCCCTCCCCGTCCCACTGGCCGTTCCCAGGTGGTGTCGTCCGAGTCGGACGACTCGAGCGAATCGAGGTGTTGATCGGTGTATCGTTTTTGTGTACTCATGTTGAGTGACGATACAGAAAGTGACGGGTGGTGTGTTGCATCCAGCTTGTTCCCCGGATTTAGGGTGGCTGGAGCTGAGAATTGATTGGGAGAAGTGATGTTGAAGAGATAAGGGGCGTCATTTTTTAATAATAAGGTTTGGGGAATTCCAGATGTGGGCCATGTAGAGTAGTTCAGGGAGAAGTGGGGGTATCAAAATGCAGGGTCGTATATAGGGGTAAAACAGCGACCAGCTGTAACGAGTTGGGGGATGCAGCAACGGGGTTACGGTCCATAGATGCGACAAATATGCTGGGGTTGGATGGGATTTTTGGGAAAACATCTGCTTAGGGAATCGTTAGATGTCTGCAATAATTTATTGCGTGACACGACTTCCGAGTTAAAAGGTCTGTTGGTAGGACAGACGAATGTGGAAGGACAAAAGAAGGGGCTGCGCATTATCCCGTGATACATTCAATTATTAGGCTAATGTTAGTTGATACTATTCTAGGATTAACATAGAGAGACAATTGTCTGAATACTTATCTGACGCTATATTACTTGGCCATTCTAGGGCCGCACTTCTAAGGTTATAAATCATTCTGTTATTATATTTTCTTTAATTATTAACTAGCACTAGACCACTGTCACTTGTTAGTACTTAAGGGGTTCACTTTTGTTTTTGAGGTTCGAAGCGTTAACTGGGGTTAGTACCCATAGTTTTAATGTATCGCGTAATTAGGGGGCAAGGGATAAAGGGAGAAATGGATTCGTATGTGGACGGGAAAAAGATAAAGATGGGGGGGGGGGGGGTCGGGGATAGCGGTTGGAGAACCATGTGGGCGGGCTGGGAAAATCAGTTTGGGAATTTTTTGGCACTGTTGTGTCTCGCGAAATTAATGGTGAAGGTGTCGAATAGGTTGAGTGGCGAGCATAGGGGATTTGGTTGGGTTGGGTTGTAAAATCTTTTTGGAGGTGGGTGGGAAAAAGAGTTAGGAAAATGTATCGACCTTTGGTGTCCAGCGAAGCTAATGACAAAGATGTTAGACGAGTGAGAAGCGTTTGCTAAGTTCAACCGCCGTGTGTAAGTCGGTGAATCCGCGTAGATTCTTTGATCGTCACCAAGGAATCGCGGATGTCTTTTCCAACGAGTACAGGTTGTTGCATCTTTGCCTGTGGGTGCGCCCTGACGTGGGCCCTCGTCATTTGGCAACCCGCGATGAAGAATATGTTTCCCTTGACGGGGGAAAAGTCTTCGTGTAGCTTTTCTCAGTGATCGACGATGGGAATCCGATAAGGACCATCTTCGTGGGGTGGGAAGTCAGCTGGGTGGTAAGAGGGATGAGTTGCAGCTGGCTTGGAAGCTGGTAAATACAAAAAGGGGATTGCGGGGTTAGGGATGGATATAGGAATGTCATTTTTCATTTTGGAGAATGGTTCATTAATGAATTTTTTGTTGAGGCAATGCATTGCGGGCGATATTTTTATTTATCCCCAGGCATATTATTTCATGCCCAGAAATATTATCTTTGCGCATTTAAGTTTTATACGTATTGAGGTCGAGACGAACGACGAAGGAGGGGGGCAACAGGTCAACATAAGGATTAAATAAGCTTGGGAGGCAATAATAATCCATAAGACGTGGTTAGCCGAGAATAGAGGAAGGGAGGGTCAGTTGGGAACAAATTGTTGAGACACCTTTTATTTTTAATGTTGAATCATTTAAATGTGCCAATGATTGTAAAAATGAGTTAAGGGCATTTTGGATGGATTCTGGAGAGGCGCAAGTAGAGGACAATTGTGGGGGCGAGGGGAGTTGTTGTTGATCGGGTTCAGGATTTTCGGGTTTGGGTTTTGGAGTTGTCGTCGATTTTGTGGTTGGAATTCGGGTTGTGTTAAAGGGAAGGTTCCTTTTAATTCGGGAATGGGTATCGAGTCAATCCTCGTCGTGATAGGTTTTGGGACAGTCCGCGAAGGCGACTTCAGGCATGGGCTGTTGTAACGCCTTTCTTTCACAGACCATCATTGGGGCTCTGATACAAAATTTGGGGTCAACGTAAGTGACGTTTTCGAATTGAAGGTTAACGTAATCGGAGTTAGTAATGAGAGCGGCTTTCTTTTCCCAAAGAAGGAATTTAAGGCATTCTTGGCCATATTTCCGCATGCCATCCCAGGGGGCATAGAAAACGGGCGTTAGGACACTGTTTTTAGGGGGCAATGGGATCGTGAAGGCGAGTTGGAAATTTAAGGGGTCAACCTTTGTGAGATTAGCTGGGAGTTGGAGGATGCCGATAGGGGTGAAGGAGTTCCCTTTTGGAAGGTTTAAATCAATATAAGTTTGGATGTCATTTTCACTCCATAGGAATTTGGTGATTGATTTCCCTTCTAAACGCCGAAGGGCAGTAATAACACGCTCATAATATTCTTGAAGGAGAGTTTGTGTTTGGTGGAGGAGTAATTCTGGATCAGTGGTTTCTTGAAAAATTGTGACAAATCTTTGGATAAAATCGTAGTTAGGGGGTGTGTTCTTGGATTTGTAAGGGGAGATGGATAATTGCATGATGTCGGCAATGTTAGCAAGTCGGTCAATTCTTTGATCTTGTGAATCGAGGCGTTTTTTTGTGACAAATTGGTAGTAGGCTCCTACCGATCCTGCTCCTGCCATGCCAAATCCTGTTGCTATGCCCAAAGATTTGAGGGTCAGTTGAAGTGGAGTGAGTCCGTGGATAAGGTGTCCTGCGCGAGATGCCAGGGAAGATGTGGATGTTCCGACTGAAACCATTGTCCGTCCGATGTTGGATGCTGCTGAGGAAGCTTGACCGATGTTTCCAGCGACGGAAGCGGCGCGAGAGATGGATGAGGCGACTGGTCCCGAGACTTGGGAAGCAAGGCTACCCAAGCTGGCGGCGTGACCTAAGCCACTTGGTACTGTTCGAGCTACTGTTCCGGCGAATTGTCCAGCTCGAGAGGCTGCTCCTGCGATGTGTCCTGCCGAGAGGCTTAATCGCCCGGCGCTTCCAGCTGCGTTGCTGAGGATCTGGGAACCGACGCTGAAGATCTGTGACAGTCCCGGAAGTGTCCTTCTGGAGCGCTGGTTAGTCCTGGTGTTAAGGTTTGGGTGAAACTCCGTGATTTCGTGCATTTGGGCTCGGAGTCGCTCGAGGGTGTTGTTGACTTGCTGCTCGATTTTTGCCGTAACAGTCCAGACGGCATTGTTGGTGCTGTTGACTACTTGCCGCAAGGCTTCGGCAACAAAGAAGTTGGGAGTATCAAGGCCAATCAATATCTCGTGATTGACCAGTGTTTCCGCTAGGTGTCCTCCTTTGAAGTCGGATATTGTGAGGCCTACGGCCTGATATGTCTCTGCCTTCGCTTGGGCAAGGAACATGAAGCTAAAACATTTAAATATGTCTATTAATTTGGGCTTGTGGGAGAGTGAGCATGCCATGCACTATAGAAGCTACCACTCATTTGATAGTGTCCTAGCTAAATAGTTAAGTGGGTGCCAGGAGAGGCACAATGAATTTTTTCTACTTAAGAGACTCGAGAATTAATTAAGTTTAGATTTAGTGAAGGAAAAGAGAATGATTAAATAAGGAAAAAGAGTATCAATTGATAGTTGTATTTATAATATTTACTAGGGGAAGAGTTGAGATAATTTAATTGACTACTGTTAAAGGCAGACTCAATAAAGAAAGGTTAAGATAGAGACTAAATAGGGAAAGGAAAATTTTAAGTTAGTTACACCTGTATTTTAAAGAAAAAAAAAAAAAAAAAAATATAAATATATGTTAGTAGGGTTGTTTACGGGGGCGTAAATGATATGGATGTGTGGGAAGATTTTTGGAAGGGGAAGCGTCTCGTTGTTTTGGGGTTTGAGGCATCTCATTAGGGTTTTGTACCATATTAAGTTTGAACTTTTTTAAGTGTTCCGCGTGACATTTAATAATTTTGGGTGTCGGCGAATTAATGTCTCTTAATTGTATATTAACATGATTAGTAACTTTTGTTACTTCGAAAGGGCCTTCGAATCGATTTTTTAAGGCTTTGCCTTTTTGGGACATAACTTTTTTCAAAACTAGATCCCCTACTTTAAAGGGGGCAGGGTTAGGAACATTTTTATTGTGACGTTCTAAAGTTTTTTGATTCATTTTTTGGATACGTTCCGCAATGGTTGTGTGGATTAATTGGAATCGGGCGAAGGTGGCTTGAGGGAGATTGTCAATATAATCATACCGTACATTAAGGGGAATATCTATGTTATCGAAAGGGTTACGGCCGTAGAATCCAAAAAGAGCTTTGAACGGGGTGGTATTTATGGTGGCGTGATGACTATTGTTAATACAATAAACAGCCATAGGTACTTGTTCGGCCCAATCGTCGCGGGCATCCGTTGCCATTGCAATAATGTCTTTTAAAAGTTGATGGCTGCGCTCAATGATCGCATTGCCTTGGGGATGAAACGGGGATGTGCAGATGCGATCGATTTGTAACAATTTACAAAGGGTCGTTAGAATTTCTGCTACTAAATTGGGACCGTTGTCTGAGGTTAAATTTAGAGGAAGGCCGAATATGGAAAAAACGTATTTTAGGAGGGTGTGGGTTATTGTTGTTGTAGAGGATTCCACTAAGGGGAATGCTAATAAGAATCGTGTGTGTAAGCATTCACATGTTAACAAAAATCGATAGTCAGTGAAAGGGGATCGGATAGGACCGACTAAATCAGTGGCGACATCCTGGAAGGGTAAAGTTGTTGGAGGGCGAGGACGGAATGGTAGTTTCGGTTTCTGTAAATCAGCTTTGCGTTTAGCACAAATTAAACAATCGCGAATATAATTTTTTATATCATTCGCCATATTTGGCCAATAATAACGGATCTGGAAAAGGGCAAGAGTTTTAGGAAATCCAAGATGGAATCCAGCCATTTTGGTTGTATGGAACGAATGAATGAGGTCATATCTCATGACTGTAGGGATGCAGAGACGCAAACCGCCACTGCGGAGGTCTTTTTTATATAACAGCTGATTCGATTCAAGGGAATAATGGGCTGTATCAGGATTGTTTTTGGCCGATGAAATTTCTTCCGAAAATTCTTCATTTTGAAGGTTTCGTAAGCGGTTAAGATCAAGGGACTTGGGCCATTGTTGGGGGTCATTTTGCAATGCGGTGGCTTGAATTGGACTTTCTGTTACCGCCATAATTAGGGCATTAACAAACGAAACCCGGGTCAATGCGTCTGGGACAATATTTTCCTGAGATCTAACTAGTACGATTTTAAAGCTGAACTGTAAGATAAATGTAAGCCAACGGATGACTTTTGGGGGTTGATTTTGGAGTTTGAGGGAGCCGCAAATATTGGAGTTATCGCAATAAATGATAATATCATGTCCTTTGAGTATGCGGTAATAAAAGTGAAGACTTTTGAATAAGGCATAAAGTTCTAATTGATAAATTGGCCAGTTCCGTTCATTCGGTTTTAACATAGCGCTGTAATATCCAAGTTGGACATATTCCGAGTTTTGGGTCTGATGTAAGGATCCTGCAATGGCTAATCCACTAGCATCGGTCGAAAGGCCAAAGGGGATTGTGAAGTCCGGTAGGCCTAAGATAGGGGCTTCTGTTAGTAAAGTTTTAATGACGGCCATTGCTTTGTCTTGGGCGGGTCCCCAGGCGAATTTGATATTTTTCCGGGTTAGCTGGGTTAAAGGTTCTACTATTTCCGAGAATTGTGGGATGAATTGTCTGTAAAAACCCGCAAGGCCAATAAATTTTTGAATTTCCTTGACATTTTTACACGGGGCAATCTTTTGAAGGGCTTCGACCAGTTTGGGATCAGGGCTGATCGTGCCATTTTCAATAATAAAGCCTAAGAATTTGATTTTCTTTCGAAAAAATTTGCATTTCGCGGGACTGAGCTTAATGTTATGTTTCTCAAGTGTGTCAAAGAGGAGTGTAAGAGCTTGGAGGTGAGTTTTATGGTCGTATTTAGCTTCGGGGGATGGTTTGGTGTAAACAAAGAGGTCATCGAAATAAACAATGAGGTTAGGAATATCGGATAAAATTTGTTGGAGTATGTAGCCAAAAAATGAAGGGCTTTCAGATGTTCCTTGGGGGAGTTTGGTATACCTGTACGATTTGCCGAAGACGCTGAATGCGAAGAGGTCACGAGAGTTAGGGCTGCAATTAATTTGATAATAGCCACTTCGTAAGTCCAAAGAACTGAATAGGTTTGCGCCGCTAAGTTGATGGAGGAGATCTGGTACTCGAGGGATAGGATAATCGCGGCGTAAAATGCGGGTGTTAATTTTGCGAGCATCGAATAGGAATCTAAAATCGCCATTGGGTTTTGGGAGGATTAATACTGGTGAATTAAATTTGCTAAAGGCCGGTTCGATAATACCGAGTTTTAGCATGGAATCAATTTCCTTTTTAATGGGAATCTTATATTTATGTGGGATGGGATATTGTGGAGTGAAGAGGGGTTCATTGGAGGATAATTGAACTTCATAATCAGGGACTCCTGTAATCCCTAATTTCGAGTCTTTATGGAAAAAAATGTCCGCGTGCGATAAGGCTAACGACACGAATGCAGATGCTATATTCGTTGGAAGGTGAGGGGGAATTAAAAGGGATGCAATGTGAAAATTAATTTTTTCTCCTGACTGCGCGAATTTTTTTAATTCGGCTTCCGGGTCGTCTGGCGCTATGCCTACAAGATCTTCTTCAGTGCATACTAATGGGTGATTCGTGGGGTTATTAATGTACAGTAATTTTTGATCATTTTCACCTATAACACCATGAATTCTGTAGATAGCTCGATCATGGAAACCTGTGTATGGATGATGACGAGGAGCAATATAATTGGAATCCGATATTAAAATGGAGCTAAATGGTGGGACAACAATTCGCTTGTCGGCGCAGGAGATTGAGCAGATGGTTGGATGTGGGTCAATTCCGGGATGTAGGGATGAATGAAGAGATTCCCCTTGTGTCACTAAATTGCGATAGGGCGGTTGGTGAGTATTCCCGGATTGCTTATGTGTTGTGGAATTTTTAGGAGGGGATATTTTGTTTCTGTGAGACTGAGGTTGTGAATTTAGTCGTGTCGGTTGTTTCGATCGCGTATCATGCGGGAGCTGAAAGGAGACTTTTTTGGATAATTTGGGGCGAGGTTTTTTAAGTATTGAGGTTTTCGGAGATGGATTAGTTGTGTTGGCGTGAGGTGTAAGGGAAGGGGGGTTGGGAAAGGGGCTTTGTTCTTTGGTGTATTCGTTATTTGGTCTTGTTGTCGTCATTAGTTCTGTTTGGTTGGTTATCTGGTTGGAGGATTTATCGGTGTCACGTAGGATAATTGTATGAGTTACATCAAATTCCGATGGGGGCTGGGCATTGGGGGGAAAGGAGAGAGGTATTTTACCGATTCCTTTTAAGGTTAGGGTTTTCGTGGGGTAATCGATGTTTGCTTGTAGGGGATGTAAAATATCGTTTCCTAACACAATGGGTTGGTGAGCAATAGCATCGGTAGGGGCTACAATAAAATCGATATTTATTGATTGTCTATTTACAATTAATTTTTTCGTACATTTCCCGAGGACTTCTATTTCGTGGCCCGAAAACGCGAATAATTGGATTGGCGTATGTAACGGGAAAATTTTAGTTGGTGAGACAAACTTATCTGCTATTACCGAAATATCTGCTCCCGAGTCAACTAGTATTGTTAGTTGCACATTTTGGGGATTTTTTGCAAAAATCATGGGAGCTCCTCTGTCGCGATTTAAAGAAAAACGTCGTCCGGATTTCCCAATGGGGGGAATTCGTGATCCGACAACTCGAACGTGTCTGATCGACGTTTGGGGGGTGTCGCGGGTCCGAAAATCTCCCAAAGGTCGGGGTCGTCGCGATTGAACCGAGGAAGGTTGAGAAGAGGAGGAGGAGGGACGTCGAGGTCCATGAGTCGCGGAAGGCGTTGAGCCGTCGCTGCATTGACGAATCTGGGATTGAAGCGTGGGGGTGGAATCTCTAAATCCATTAATCTCGGGATTTGGGAGTTGGATTGATTTTGGGTTGGATATTTCGTCTTTGGGTAAGGAGGCCCCCTCGGTGGGGGGCGAGTGCCTAAAAAATTGACGTTCTTATTCTGGTTTGGGTTCCGCGTTGCCTGAGCATAGGATGGCCTGGAATTGTAGGAGTTCCGTGGGAGGTTGGGGCGGTTATCGTAACGGGAGGGTGGGATGGGGGCAGAGCCGTATTTCATTTTAGGAATAAGGCTTTCCAAGTCTTCAGCCCTGGTGAGGAGTGAGGCAAGGTTTGTTGGAGGATTTGCCGCTAGTGCCGTCGCGATGGTAATTTCATTAACCGAGTCTACATAATGTTTGTAGACCATCGGATAGATATGTTCTAATACCGGTTTTCCGATTAAGGGGGCCACTATCTCTCTTATTCTTTTGTTAAAGTCTTTAATGGGCTCTTTTTCGCCTCTTGATATTTTGCTCAATCGGCCTGTTATGGCCGCTAACGAGGGCTTATCTACAAACTCCGCCAGGATGAGGGCCTTCATTGCAGCCCAATCTTGTATTAGGTTATATTCGGGCCTGTTCATTAGTCTTTCTCTATAACCATCACGCAAAGCCCAGACGGCTGCCCGTCGGGTTTCCCAATCGGTCCATCCGGCTTCTTCGGCCATCATTTCTATATTTTGTAGATATGACTGGGCCGTCATTCCGCTTCGCGGCGAAAAGATGGGAAGTGCCTCCATGTATTTGAAGGGGTTGAGATCATAAGTCGCACGGGAGGAATTCCCAGCTCCTACTGTTAATCCGAAGGCGGGATTAATGGGTAATGGATTGGGGCATACTATTGGATGAGAAGGAGCTATTGGCACTGGTGCAGGAGCTTGGGGAATAGAGCCTTGGTGGGCCTGCAACTGCAATGCTTGGATTTGGGCCTGCAAATTTTGTATCTGCGTCTGGAGCTGCACTTTATTCAGTGCTTGCTGCATTTGCAGGGCCTTATGTTGTGCTTGTTGCGCTTGCAATGCCCTCTGTTGAGCTATTTGCGCAATTGAGGCTTGGTAGGAGGGGTGCGATAGATTTTGCGGTAAGGTTTGCTGCCCGAAATTGTGTGGCAGTTGAGTTCCCGGACCCTGGGCCGCCACTGCAGCTTGCGCCTGTGCCTGTGCCTGTGTCTGAGCTTGAGCTTGAGCTTGAGCTTGATTTTGAGTTTGGCTTTGGGCCAGAGCCTGCAGTTGAGTTTGAGCTAGGGCCTGGGCCTGAGCCTGAGCCTGGGCCTGAGCCTGAGCCTGGGCCTGGGTTAACGATTGGGCTTGAGCTTGAGCCTGGGCCTGTGCTTGGGCTTGGGCTCGGGCCTGTTGCAGTTGTGCGAAGCGGACTTGGGCCGGTTGTGTCCTGTTCCCAAGCGAGAAATTTTTCGGATGGGTTTGCGGCTGAAGAGGTGCTGTGGGTGGAGGGACTATCGGTTGACTCTGCGTTAGGGAATACGAGTGGTTGTTAGAATAAGGGGGTAAGATTGGTTGTTGGGCAGGTGGGAAGGTGACCGGTGACACTAATAGGTTTTGTGCGGGAGGCGGAATTAGGGGCGGAGTCAGCTGAGAAGGGATTCTCGGTGGTCCATTTTGCCCGAGAAAGATGGCTGTCCCCTGCATTTGAGAATCAAGGGGATTCCTCGGATCCCTGTACACGAGCTGATCTGGGTTTGGTTCTGGCGACCGGAAGATTTGGAAGGGGGTGGATGTGAGGGGAGGTTGCTGATTAGGGTCCGGCAAATCAAATGTCCAAAATAAAGGGTTGTGGGTCTCGGCCGGCGATGTGGGAGCAGAAAATGTGTATGGAGGGGCGACCTCCATTGGGGTAGGAGTGCCTCGTTCCGCCGATGCGCTTGGCGCGGACGAGGGCCTAGGAGAGGTGGGGTTGATTTTATAAGTGTTGTCCAACGCGGTCGCGTAATTTTTTATGGCCTTCGCTGCCATGTCCCTGTATTTACTAACTACTTTGCCGGGGGTTCGCAACGCCCGGCCACTGGTTTTTGTAGGGGTTCGAGTGACCCCCATTGCTCTTTTTTTTTTTTCTTTTAAAAACTTATAAGTTATTAGTTACAAAAAGGGAGGAAGGGGAGTTGACTAGAGCGAGAAAAAAAAAGAAAGGGGGTGGATGAGAACCCTAGTTGTCCCACCCTCACTTGAATTGGAAACGATTCTATTTCGGGTGCGGACCCTATTTATCCTTATGAGTCACAACATATAAAAGGGGAGAGGAAAAAAAATCAATATTACAATATGACGCACTTTGAGACGCTATTTCTTTTTTTTGTTTTCTTAAAATGAGACGCTTCTTTTCTTTTTCCGTTCTTTTGGCAGAGTTTCGTTTCTCTGCCAAAATAAATTACAGATTTATAGTTAATATACTTCCACCGATTATAATTAAGGGAAAGTTGGTTTTAAGGAGGAAGCATAAGTCGGATCCAACAGCAAGCTGTGGATCCTACCGACTGCGCCACTTTGTTACGAGAGGCCTCGTACAAAACCTGCCACGGCAAAAATATTTATGTTCGGGCAGCCCAGCCGAAGTCTCGTAACTTAAAGGAAGGGAAAGCAAAAGGAGAAGGCAGGGTATCAATCAATAGAAAAGTGTTCTTAGACTTACCACACTAATATATATTGTTGTACCATTGTTGACTTACACTTGAATACTAATTATACTTTTGGTCACTGCACTATTAATTAATCTTCAGAAGTTAAACTGGGGTCGATCGATTAGCCTGGGGTTTTTCAGACAAGAAAAAGATAGAGGAAAAAACGGGCTAACCGAAAACGCGTCTCGAAACGTTAGGCGTCTGCGAGAGTCAAGAAGCGTCTGCCGCGTCTCTCCCGAAGAGACGCTTTCCACCCTCACAGCTTTAGCTGTGGGGTTGATGCTGCATTGGGTGAGGACCATTCTTCCCCATATCTTGCTTCTGCGAGCGCTTTCTTTTATCATTCCTCTATTCTATTTTTAAAGCGTCTCGCAGAGCAGGGTCGGAATAGTCCTGCCCAATGTTAACTACGTTAACAGTTACGAAAATAAGGTATAATAAAGATTGATAAATTTCATCTACTTACAGGTGTGATCAAACAAAGTTTAAAGTGAAATCGATATCTCTTGAAAAAGTTTTGTTATGTACGTACATGCAGTAAATGGAATACTTGATTACAAACTAAAATCATATTTGTTGTATAGTTAAAAAAATAGGATCGAGGTTAAGATTTCACTAAAACCATTTTTGGCTATAATGTCCTTAGAATCGCAAAGAGATATCGGTCTCACCTCTTTTAAGACCAAACCACCGAGGCTACACAAAGAATTTCATTCACCCATTGCTAATCATCCATATTTTAATTAAAGTCAAAGTTTGAAATTTCATAACTCTAATAAAATCGTCCCTCTAGGTTCCTGTTTTCTTACGTAACCAAAAACTAAACTTTGAAGAGATCCTGTCGAAATGTTTTAGAAACTTGATCCGAGACACGGAAACCAATAAGCAAATGATTATTAAATGAGAAAGGTCGTCGGAGGAAGCAACTTTAAAACCGGGACGGATCAGTTAGTGACTTCTAATATGTCCGTTACTGATTTATGACGGAGAAGTAAAAAATGCAGGACTATCGGAAGAAAAAATGACTGATAGCCGCACCCAAAAGGAAATCGCTATTTTGCGGAGGAAGGGGTTGTTTGCCTACAAGATATTAATGTCGGTTTTAGTGTTTAAATACCACGCGCACGGTATATGCTTGTTATTTTTCTGAATAAATGACCTTTCCCTATTAAATATGAGCATAGAACATTGATCCACTTACCCTAAGTTAATTAAAAAAACACGATTTTCAATGTTTTATAAATTCTGATCAGCTGAGCTATTAGGTAACATATATCAGATTTTATTATTTGATTTGCATAACCATCAAATCATCTGACAACGACCGGATATTCAAAACCATAATAAAACTTGGTAGCTATTTATTCATGTTTCCGTTTGTCAATTTATTAAACGATCTTTTGATGCACTTCGAAATTTAGCTTACAGGCTTCGTAATGTCCTTTAAAAATTCCTAATTCGATATTTCGGGAAAGTCACTGGCAAAGCAATTTTTAAAATTGGATGAACTGCTTCAAGGGCGGATCCAGAAAGGGTTTTTGGAGGGGGGGGGGGCGATTAAAATACTACCACAGCGGCAACTTGCTAATGCTGTTATGTGATTAAAGACGTCAATCGCACTTTTGTTCCGAAATAAAATCATCACGTTTAGGCATAGACATGTAAATTTAAATAGCTTATAAGGCAAACACGAACTTATAGTTGTTGCTTTTTCCTTCTTTAAAAAAAAATGAATTCAAAGCTGTGCTTTTGAGATATGCTTATGAGTCTTCTGAAAGCCAATCCGATGCACCAAAATTTCAGAACGCTCGGATCGGGAATATTCCGTTTACGTAATATTAATATTCGTACTGCGTACCGGTGCCTTATTGGGACGTCATTTTATGCCAATGCAACTAATGAAAGTGAACTACCTTTGTCATCCGACACTCTAATCAAAAATGAAATTTTTCAGTTGAATAAGATTTTTGGAATTTTAAACTTCCAATTAATTTCAACTAACTGATCATTTGTTTACAGAATTTTATTTTAAACTCAACTTTTTCGCAAGTGATTATAAAGGTAACCGATTAACCAAGCCAAGCAGAATGGAAAAAAAAATTAAATTTTTTAAAAATCGATTTTGCAAAAAAAAAATTAATTTATGAAGATATATTAAGATTTTATTATTTAAAAACATAAAAAATAGAAAACAGAACTAACCTGAAAGTATCGTTGAAAACGCAATAGATAAAAAACGATGTCTTTCAAAATGGCGCGAACCAGAGTAGACCTCTGTGCAACAGGTCAAAACCTAATTCCAATTCAACAATTTCAATTTGAATAATAATGCAGAAATTTCAAAAAAAATTGAGACAACTCATTTTAAATTATTTGCGGCAATTTTCTTTTTAAAGGAAAGATATGATAATGTCTACGAAAAATCGCTATCTTGTATCCCGGACGATCGGAGTCCCTTATCAGAACGCTCGGCTACCGATATTCCGAGAGAACTAAAGTCACGTTCTTCAAAATCCCCGATGTTTCAATGTCATGCGCCTAAGTTCGGGGTGAAAAAATTGACTCGAACTGACCCTACTCGGATATATATTCCCATAAACACTTGATTTTCTTTGTTAATTAAATAAAAATGAATCGACGATGAATTCAAAATAAAAATTAACCAGAAAAATATGAATGAAAAAAAAAAAAAAAAAAAAAAAAAGAATCTCATGATAATCACATTTTAAAAAAATAGTCGTAAATAACAAAACTTTTGCTTTTAATTAAAAAGGATTCGTCTTGTTTATTTTTAAAAGTACAAGGGCATTATTATTCTCAGCAAACGCCGCCGCCACAATATCGGCGGAAAGTTCTCAACTTTTTCTATTTTCTTCGTTCTATTTTCTTAAGCTTAGCTAAAACATGTCCAAAGAAAGATATAAAGTTATGGAAAATACGACACCAGCATGAGGGAAACGTTACTGAATGAATTTTATGAAGAGGAGTCGAAGGCATCTCGAAATTTACGAGCTCAAGTAGATCCACATGTAGATTTTCAGAAAATAAAAATACGATTTGCTAAGCAGACTAAAGTTTAATATATGTATTCCATGGGAACTGGGAAATGCTCCAGACCGTTTGGTTAAAACCAAATTTTAAATATTTTCAATAATTGATATTAATTTTAAAAACGCGTACAATATTAAAGTAAACGTTAATTTTGACAACGTCTGAAGCCTGCTTAAGCACTACGGTGATATGAGATCACCGAAGTCAAGCGGCATAGAGTACGGTTCATTCTAGGATGGTGACCGCTCAACAATCCATATGGCGTTTGTTATTCAGTTTAGGATCACCACATACTGAACTACGAAGGCTCATAGTACCTTTCTAGTTTCGAAAAAGTGACTATATTAGGAAAAAACAGAACTGTTAGGTCTCTATTATGTCAGAAGAAGAAGAAGAAAGTGCCGGTAGCACTTATAAAATTTATGGTAATCAATTTTAAGCGTCGTTATAACTGCAGATCTTTCTAAAAGCCGTATCGCTGCATCTATAAAAGGTTTAAGGAGCTTCATTGCTTTCCCAAAAAGAAATTTCTATTGCTTCTGAACTTTCAAAGTAAGTCAGGTCATAAGTATATATTTCTTCGTTTATCTCGAAAAACGATAATTATTAACATTAATTATTTTTCGCTTGCAAAATTCAAGCCCGAAAAAGTATACATTTCGTTTTGATTATATAAAAAATCGAGAAATGAGCGAACTTTGTGAGATTGATTTAAGGGGATTACATAATTAATTTCATTATAAAAAAGGAGTGAAGCTGTGGCGATTTAGATGATCAAACTTTTTATAAGATAAGCTTTAGAGGTCTAAGATTTTTTGTTCCAAATCTTTTTTCCTAAAACCAACTTTACAAAAAAAGATTCCCTGCATAAGCGTAAAATAGAATTTCTAACTACTCTTAGGTACGTACAGTACTAAACCATGGCTTTTGGGACACCCAATAATAATAATAATCCCAGTATAGTTCTCAATCAAATATATAAGGACGGCATTAATAAAAAGAATGACGTGATAACGCGATAAAGTGATTAGATCAGATTCGTGCGATGCGCTTAAGATCCGACTACAATGCTTTCCGGCACATCTTCATCGGCTTAAGCTGATTTCAAATAACCTATGTAGGTGCCACTGGCCTGTAGGAGCCTATGTAATTGCCACTGGCAAGACCAGTCATATGCTCAAATGCTATTAAAGAAATGCTCCACGCTTTATAGGAAAAATTGATGAAATTGATTTGAGGGAATTACATAGACGGTAGAAGATGGAAACCGGAAATGTCAATTTACCTTTGCGCTGATAGCTGTAATGACCGGCTCGAAATGAAATTAATTGGGCTTTCAATTATTTTAACAAAAATTCCAAATTAGTTTCACCATAAGCCGTTGATTATAGATGGCGGAGCACTAGGAGCACTAGTGCAGCTCGATATTTCTGGCTTCAAAATTCAGCAGACTTTTCTCGCATATTTTTTTCAGATGTGAGAGATATTTCTTTGATAGTATCTGACATGCTTTTCAATTCTCAATTAACGGAAACAGTTAGAAATAAAATGCTGAAGAATATGGCTGTTTCGAAAGACCGGTACAGCAACTTCTTGAAATGCTTCGGAGTCAAAATAACTCTGCATAAACAAAAATAACTAACTGGGTATTTCTAATTTCATAAGTTAAAATTTAAAATGGACAAATAAATAATCCTTTATCATAAAAAAAAAAAAAAAGTAGTAAGTAAAGTAAGCCAAGTAAGTAGACAAAAAAAAAATGACTGTTCTATGAAAGGTTGTTTACTGTAACACAGCATATTTATGAGTACCCATTGCTTTTTAAAACACACTCACGAGGCTTTTTTTTATTTATAACCGTAGTTAAACCGTAGCCAGTTAAACAGTAAGAAAGAAAGTAATGCGAGTTAAAGCAGAGAACATTGTTTTTTGTATGAATAACCTTGATTTTAGATGTTCGTCTCATATTAACGTCTATGAATATTCTCAATTTATAGAAAAGACTTTCAATGTAAACTAAAGCTTACTTTTTACTCGACATCAAGAAATATTTGAAACGCGAAGTGCTAGCTCATAAACTTACACTGAAATTCGCGCTTGTCACAAATAAAATTCCTTTTGCGAAAACAAGTCTCTTTGAATTCCTTTCCATAAAATTCTCTTTAAATAATTATAGCATTTACATGACCTGAATACAACGATTACCACTTAATTATGAATTTATGATAGTTTCACGAGGAGGCTTTGCCGATTTCAATCGCTAAAGTAATTTATGGATAAATAAACAAAATCTTCAAATACAGTAGCTCTTATTTCAAAATTAGGGTTTGCATTTCAAAAGAAAGGATACAGTGATAGCACAAATCCTATATTTGCTTGTCAGTTTTTAAACAACCGATTAAAAGGCTTATAGTCAGCCATCTTATTGGGTTACTCGTTACCAGGCAAAGTCAACGTCGTCGACTAAAACTGGGGTATGGCTTTGCAATTCAATGCAGCCACATAAGAGCAACAAATGAAGTTGATTTCAAACGGCTGAACTAAGAGGCTTTCCTTGTTGGCTGGGTCTAAGACTAAGACTAGTCTTAAATTAATGCCGCGTCCCGATATATTAACGTAAGCAACAGCAAGGCTTCACCATAATTTATTTTATTATTTTTCCTTATAAAACGTTTGCAGCAGATTCACCATCGAAACTTAAAATAAATCATCGAATTAAATTTTATAAAATCATCCACTTTACTTTACTTCAGCAATCGCTATGACAACCGAACTTACAATTGCTTCTTTATTTCTTTTCGATAATAATTAATTATTCAAATGATCGCAGGGTAAAGTGGTCCCTAATGAGATTCGCCGGCTCTAGTAAACGCCTTCGATAAACTTCAAATAGGATTTTTATTAACCTCCCGTTCGACAAAAAAAAAAGATTCCTATATATTGCAAAAAGTTTGAAAAACTGTCGGTTAAAAATAGTCATGTCGAGGAAATCAACAGTTTTTGTTCAAGTAATCTCTTGACATTTAACTTAAGTTTAATAGATTATAAATTTTCAAAGGTTAAAAATCAATTTTTTTTTTTACCAAATAGGACAGCTAGATTTAAACAATATCATAACCTAATGAACATCCTTTTATTCAAGTAAATTGATTGAACTTGTGAATTAGAAAATTTTTTTTATTCGGAAATAATAATCATAAATTAAGAATGAGGCCCTTCCTGAGTTTAATTTGGAAATTCTTAAACGAATCTCAAACTTTAATGATCAATTTATTTTGTACAGCGTCATTAAAGCATGAAAATACCTGGTACTTCAAGGAGTGCAAAAGTAATAATAGGAAATTCGTTTGTTAGGAGCAGGTACAAGTAATATGGTGCGGAAAATTAAAAGCTTTGGAAATTTTTAAAAGAAACGCCGTGAATTAATGAATAAAGGATGACTTGTAACAAAGAACAAAATATCCCTCTTCCTTCATAATAAAAAAAACATAATAGACTTCTTTCAGAAAAGAAAGCCTTTCTCATTCTCAAACCTTCTAAGGAGGATACAGGGTAGTCCGTATAAAATGACGTAAATTTCGAAGCGAAAAGATTTGATTATTAAATGTGAATGTGCACGACTTTAAAATAATGAGCAATTAAAATTATTTTCTTTGAGAAACAGTAATTACACAGTACAGTTAGCAAAGAGGGAAGGCTATTACCTACTCTTCAAGACTTTTTTGCTTCCCGACATGAAACTTTGAAAACATCTTGTATCTTGTTGAAGCTCGTAGAGTAATTAACTTAATCGCAACACCTACAACAACATGTATACGTAAATTCAGCTCAACTCTGGAAAAAATTATCGAACAGTCTTTTCGCCTAAATGTTTAGTAACAAAGCTCCATCTGATAAGCTATGTGGTCTTCCATCTACCGAAATCAAATATTTGTTACCGATAAACACCTCATACTATCTGGGATCACCATTTTGCTAAGACTTCACAAAAGTAAAATTTTAAAATTTTAACTTGAAGTCAAACCCCAAAAACAGTTTGGAAACAAATATCTCGAAACTTATATAGGCTAGATCGGTTTTTAGTGAAATGACAAAGCTAAATCTAAGCAAGAAAGATCAATTTATAGCATTTGACAATTTTTTAATTATCAGGAAGAACGTGTGAGTTTCATTTCTTTTTTTAGATTCTAAAAAGTTTTCGGACGCAATCGTGAATTGAAGCTTTACATTTGCCTTAAAGTATCCTTTTAAGAACAAAATTTTGAAAATAATGGTTCTTAAGGGTTGTATTATCCCTAAATTATTTTGGTGTAAAAGGCTGAATAAATTGAAAACATGTTAATATAATTTCGAACACTTACCCAATGTTTGCCTTGAAGGGGAAAGCTGGTAAGTCATATGGAGATCCATCAGAGCAGAATTCCTTAACCAAGTAGAGATTTTATCCATATCTTTTCAACAAGAAAAAAGTCGCAATTTTGATCTGCAATGAAAAATAAGTTGTTATATACACTAACTACTCATCTTAACAAAACTCAAGTGTCAGTCAAGTCCTTTTTTTAAAAAATCAGTTATAATATAGAATGAAAAAAAGATTACATTTCCATGAAATTTTTGTTCTTGAAGCAAATTAATGCTAATCACAAAGTAATTCTGACACATTGATGATAAACGTTAATGGAATCATATGATATGTTTTTTAGAATGAGGTAAAAAGTAAAAATAACTTTAACATGAACCTGATAACGTAAACTTAAAAAAGTGTTAACTAGGCTCAGTCACATTTTTCATCACTCCAATATTTTTTTGATATTGCACAGTTGCAGCTGGGCTAAGCAAAATTGTAATAATATTTAAAAAAAAAAAAATGATTGATTGAGATTAACTTGTTTTATGGATCAATCATTCTCCACTTTACAGTACCATTTTGTATTGCAGAGCAGTTAGAAATCATTTCATCATATACCATGATTTTAAAAAAAATTTAATATTACTGGAGCAGTTTAGATTTGGATTTCCTAAATCCTAACAAACAGTGCTGTAAACTAACATACAGCTGTCACAAATAAAATGATGGTTTCTTCACTGGTACTCGAAATCCTACAAAGAGATTACTTATCGCTTCTTTAGTACAATAACGCCATTGCAAGCAATTAAGCCCCATACAAGCCGTGTTAAGTTTTTTTAAAACATCATGCATACAACAATAAAAAGTGAAAATTTTACTTAAAATAGGCAATGGGTTAATACATAGCCATGGTTAATAGCATATGATTGAACAACCGAAGAACTAACGTTACACAAATTTTAATACTCACTCCATAACCATTTGAGAACGTGTGCCCACAAAAAAATTTTATCACGACACAAATTATGTCGAATTATCACATCTAAAAAAATGAAATAATTCAATTTCACATCACTATGCACAAGATATAGCAAAAGATATTTATTAAATCATAACCTCTACCACGAATACACACTGCTTGAACCGCCATTCGGGTAAACTAGAATGTTGGTGAACCTGCGTTGTTTTGCTGCTTCGCCTTCTGCTTTGCTGTCAATTTCAAAACAAATCAAATCAAAGATGGAAGTCTCATGGCAAGTGAAACGATTAATAATCCTTATTTTATCTTAATATTGCTTTATCAGTCATGAACTCCATTCAAAATATCCAACGAAATGGCCAAGTGTAAAAAAAGCAACGCGGAAAACGTATTGCTCGGGTTCGAAGACGAATTAATAACCGAGAAACATAAATCAAATGTTGGTTATTGGACGAACAAAATCGGAGGTTGTCCGGTAAGATATCACTTTGGCGAATAGGTTAACTTTTGGATCGATAATTTAATATGATACATATTGTACTGAAATAATATGTTCATCTAATTTTTTTTTGCAGGACTGGCCTTTCGATGGTATTAGATTACCGAATTGTCAACTTTGCGGCCTCGTTCAGCCGCTTGTAGTGCAGATATATGCTCCATTAGAAAATTCATCTTTCCATAGAACATTATATGTATTTAGTTGCATTAATCCTAATTGCTGGAATCATAATGAAAGTTGGACTTGTATACGTAGTCAATTATTAGATGCTGAGTATGAGTCGACTCTTCAAACAACTGCTAATGTTAAAAGCAGCTTAGACTGGTGTACAGGAGCAGATGAATGGGATGATGACAATGGAAATTTTGAAAATGGGAATGTTATTCACTCAAAAAATCAACGATATCCATCTGACAATGAAAGCGATGATGATTCATCGTCACTTTCAGCAGGTATAGGGAATTTAAATGTAGATGAGTGCAATGCTAACTGGGGCGGAGCTACAGTTAATTTAGAAAAAAGTTCAGGAGCAGTAGGAAAGCAATCCTCACCTACTGCAACAGCAGAAATAGAAGGAGATGAAAGTGAAGTTGTTAGCATAGATACTCCTACAGCACCCCAAAGGGATTTAATTGCTTTATTACAAGAAACTGCACCGGTTCCATATTATTTAAGATCTGGTGAACGAAATCAAAACAATTCCATTGCATTTGTTTCTTCTTTCATGAGTGTCGGAGAAGAAACAAATTCATCATATCATTCTGATCATGTGAAAGATCTTATTCAAGAATATCAACAAAACCATGGAGATGTTTTACATCATAACACAAGTCAAAGTGGAGAAGGCTGTGATTCTGTATCAGAAAAATATGAAAGAGCCATACCTGCGCATGGTGATAAAATGTTCCATTCTTTTGTAACAAGAATTCAATCCAATCCTGGGCAAATACTTCGGTAAGTTGATATTTAAAGGTGTGCCTGAAAAAATTAAGAAGATAGTAAATTTTTTTTTAATAATTTGAAGTAGCATTTTTTGTCATTTTTTGTCAAGCGTAGATTTTACTGCCATCTTGAGCAGAAAAACTCAAAATCTTAATAAAAATGTTATTCATTTTTAATTTTTCATAAAAATATTAAGCTAAATGATTAATTATTGTGGCTTTCAGATACAGCAGAGAAGCACAAAGTCCACTGCTTCTTTACCCTTTAAATGAACATCCAAAAAAATGCAAACACTGCAATGGAGATTTAGTATTTGAAATGCAATTATTGCCAACAATCATTCCAAAGCTCAAATTTCCAGATGAAGATGAAACTCATCTCGAATTTGGAACGGTTTTAATATTCACATGCAAACGAAGTTGTTGGTCTTCGGACGACACGTTTAGAGAAGAAAAAGTAATCGTCCAGATGGAAGCAACTTAAATGATTAAAGTCTTGTATGCGGTATCAGGCTGAAAATCTTCGGATTAACATTTTTTTTTGCTTTGAGCCATTAATGCCAATGCAGCGTTTTCCAGAAAGGTCACATTTTTAAACTTCAAATGAATAGGAATAATCTTTCTAGGCGTTTGACAATATCCTTAATTATTTTAAAATGCATTCATTTTTATGCATAATTAAGTCACATAAAAGATTTTAAATCCACAAAGCAAAGTTTATGAATATTTTTCAAATTCATTAGTAAATTAACAGAGCGTTTATCTTGTTTTCTGTTATGATCATTTTTCGTTCTCTTTTCTTTTTTTGTTTTGAGAAGAAAAAACTTTTTGTATAAAGTTTCTTAATTAACAATGTTTTAAAAATGCTAGATGATTTAAAGTTTACATTCTTATCAATGTGCTGTTAAAACTAAAAATAAATAAAAGGGTTAAGCGAAATTTGTACATCAGGATCTGTAATGAGACTAATAAGGCCTATATTTCGTAGGTTCATTTGTGTTGCGATCCTTTTTTTTCTTTTATTTAAAAATACGGTTTTTAAAGGCCACAAAAGATTTAAGTTCATATAAGTAAGGTTACAAGTAACTAATGCAAGGTCTACCTTGCCTACCTAAGGTCTACCTAAGGTCTAAGGTCTACCTGGTCTACCTAAGGCCGTAACAAGGTATATTTAAGCGCAGTAATGATAAACTTAAAACCTTTAACAAACTTGTTAGACAATTTCATTTGATTTGACATGAGTGATCGGCTTAACAAGATAAAGTCTTCTAAGTTATCTTGCAAAAAAAGTTCCAACTTAGTTTCATAAACAAATTGTAAAATAAAATAGATCGCTAAACAAATCATGTGTTTCGCCATTTTTTGTGATGAATAGTTTCGAAATGAATCTGATGTTATTTTTAATTTGTAAAGAAAATAAAAACTTTGATCAGTGATAAAAATCAAATTTTTTACTTAAACTTGAAACATTTAACGTTCATACTGCTTAAAATCGTTCCTATGCGTATAATTAATACAAATAATCGTGTCTTGCCTTTAAGATTTCAATTATGCAAAAAAAAGTCCTATATCAAGAAAGTACTGGTATTTTCCAAAACAGGCAATCTGGATACAATTGAAAAATATAGAAGGAAATGACAGGACACTGCTTAAACGTTTACATTCAAAGAGGCTTTTTAACACTGACTGTGCCATCCAAGACACAACTCGTTGCTTTGCCATTATTTTGAAAGAAAAAGTGGGTTTGAGGCAATAAGGACAAGCTAAGTGCAAAGCAGAGTGTATCATATTAAAAAATTAAGAAAAATATTGTTCTCGTAAGAGTTCATTTTATCGTTCAATTCGAAAGTAGAGAAAATAATTTAGTATACCATTCTCTCTCATGGTACGAGAGTTCGATTTAAGTATAGCACGATTTTAATAAAAGAAAATTATCTACTCTGTAACTATTTTGGAGTATAGGCCGGGGCAGTCTCAGGTTGTAAGAGCTTGCGTTGCGTTGCTAAAAATACTTAGCTTATGGATACCAAAGCAACGCAAGCTATTAAAACCTGAGACTGCCCTGGCCTTACGTTTCAACATGTTCATAAAAGTGAAAAAATACAGAATGCTTTCCAACAGACGCAACTCCCCCTTCCTTTATATGTTGATCTTGAATTTTTAAGTTGGAAATCGTTGCGTAAACTTTAGATTCTAATTTTTATTTTAGTTCAATTTTTCGCTTCGTTCATAATGTAATAGCTTTTTCCATAGTACAATTGGAAATGAGTTTCACATTTCGCCCTGATCACAGAGTCTGAACCCTCACTTGTTGTAGCTCGGATTTAAAACCATGGATTTCGGTGTGGGAATTTCCCACTTCCTTCTTTTGTAAAGTAGTTATTATACTATTACTTGATTTATATTTAATAATTTATTTTAGTGAAATCAAAATAAAATTTTAACTTGAGCTGTTTTGTTATTTTAAAAGACCAAGTTAACCGTTCAAAATCCTTCTTTTAAATATAAAAAATTTTAATTCTGAAATCTTTTTTGAATTCTTAATTTCAAATTGAATCTTAAATCTAAAAGAACTGGCAATCATTTTAAATGATTCCCAAAAATATTATTTGGTCGAAAGTTGCAGTTTTTTTTAATATCATAAGCTATTCCTACGTAAATTTCGTCTATTCTTACTAATGAAGCACGAGAAAATTTATCTTACAAGCAGAGGAAAATAGTAACGAAATTTTGATTAAAAAATTAGTTCCAATAGAGGGCTAATTTGAAAATATTTAGTAAATAGCCAGAATTCGGGGAAATTTTTCTTGACGCACCAAAATTAATAATAAACGTAGTTCTTAGAAGAACAAGCCGGTTTTTCTGGCCTTTTATTTTCTGTTATATTAATGTTTACATAAATTCCTATTTCGTAATAAACAAAGAAAAAGTCGGGAAGCAGTCTGACGTATGTGATATCGTTTTTATTGCAAAAAAACGGAAAAATTTTGTCTTGTGAAGTAATTCGGTGTGTGGAGGTACGTCAAAGTCCCAAAAAATTCAGGCTTCAACCGGTTGTATCGTCAACATGTTGGCTTTCAGACACGCTATCATGAGTTGAACTCAAGCAAATTGTTTTTTATAGTTTTCATAAAAAAAAGCAAGTGCTGTAGAAAAGTATGCATTCCTTGTTAAAAGCTAGGATTCATAGGTGTCATTGTATGACACAAAGGGAGGAAATGCTGTAGCTTTATAAAATGAAATGACTGTCACAAGAAAAGCGTTTCGTTTTAAATGAAATGGTAATGTAATATTTATTTTTTTGAGGCGAATCAAAAAGAATTCTTTCTGTGCTAAACGTTTTCAGAAAAAGTTTACTACGTTATAAAATTAATTACTCAAATCTTACTAATGTAATTGTTTAGGGCTACAAAATAAGTAGTTTTTAGACAAAAATAGATGTTTAAGAATTAAGAATAACTAGGGTCCTAGCCTTAGAAGTATACATTCGATATATTCTAAGGTCCTGTAGCCTTATTTGTTTTTTTTAATTAGTGTACCTCTCATTTTTCAAAAGGGCGTTAAAAACATTGTATATAAAGTAATGGCATAGCCAAAGTTTTCATACTAGTACTTCCGCTTTTGGCTTAAATACGAGCAAATTTAAAGCCGTTGAAACCAAGGAACATTGAAAGTTCTACTGTTCAATTCGATACCTAGCTTCTGTTCAACTTTTGCGAAGAATTTTAATTAAGTAACACGATTGAGTAACCTCAGGATGCAATGAGCAGCAAAAAGCCAATTTGTGAAATGGAACTTGGGCCTCTCGCGATATGTCGCTCAAGTTTGTTACTGGATTAAATACTTTTCTAAAAGTTTAACGTGAGCTCTATAAAGTGGTAAAACGTCCAGCGGTGTCGCGCCGATTTTTATTCAAAATCATTCCAAAAGTTAAACATACTGTAGCTATATCACATATTAAAAATGGTTCACTTACTTATCTTTAAGGCCTGAAAATCCGACACTTTAAGGAATTATTGGAAGAGCCTGTGCATATCCACAATCCGAGTAATAGAAAGAGTAAGCAAAATGTACTTGAAGCGTTTTCAGGATCGTTTATTGTAGAAATACATCTAGGCAAGCTCTTGCTTTGGTTCTTGTCCTTGTTTTACACGCTAATACCTAAAAAGAAATTAAATCGTTTTATTTTTTTAGAAAAATTTTTATTTTTGAATAAATATAACACCAGCGAGGCTGCGGACGTTAAATTAACTCTACGTTTTATCTTTGCTCTGTTTCCTCAATTTTACTTGTCATGAAAAAAGATGTTAAAAGTCCACGATGTCTTTAATAATTAATGAATTCCGGCAAGCAAATTATTAAATTTTGATTATTAACTTTCTAAGAATTAAGAGGAGCAAAAACGATTTCGGAAGCCACAAAGGAGGATAAATAAATTTTAAACACAAGATTTGAAATAAGTGAAAACGAGGGAAACAAAGAATTGCGGGAAGGATAACCAATAAAAATGCTGAATGTGAGTTAAAAGGAGTGCCGGGACAGAGAGCAGCGCTGTCGAAAGCGAGTCTGCGCTTCTCGACTCGTGGATGCGCTTCGACAGAAGCAGTTTGTCGCGCAGTCCGGCACAGGTTACGGCCGACTATGGTTATCTGCGGTGCTTGGGCAAAGCCCTGCAGAAAATGCTGCTTAGGCAATTTACTTTGAGTTTAAGGGATACCCTTCGCCAATATAATGTTCGCGTTCGATTTCGAGATCACGTAAATATGTAAAATGATTTCGTGTGTAGTTTCACGGTGAGATACTGGCGTGATCGGCGCGTCGGCGGGGCGATGGCATCGGCCGAAACCCCGGCCCACGGCCACACATTCGCCAAGAAGACCTTCCACAAGCCTACCTACTGCCATCATTGCACAGACATGCTTTGGGGCCTCATCCAGCAAGGATACATCTGCGAAGGTGAGTTTAAACCCCCTCGACAAACGTATTATTTCGCATATTGACAATTTAGGGCAACAATAACATTTCTTGTCAAGTAAAAAAAAAGTCAAACTAACAACTGATATTTTTAAAAAAAATTTAAAATTGTGCATTTACGTTTGGGAAACATTAAAATACAATGAAATATTATCCTTATAATTTGGAAACCCGATTTCCCGTCTCCTCGATTCCTCCCTTGTTATCTGTTCACGACGTCCGCCATTTTACACATCTGTTTTAACGATATCTGTTATCCGATTGATTCCTTTGATATTTACGTTTTTCATATTCTCTTTTATTTTATTATCGATCGCTTGTGTCAGTTTTTAAATCTTGTAAGATTCGGAAAGGATAATGAGAGATTTGAAGAATAATATAACCGTTGACATTCAAAACCGACAATAATCGATTAGAACCTTTTCGAAAAGATGAAGAAATAAGTTTTACGTGCTAGTATAGGAAAATGAGATTAATAAATGAAGCAAGTTTTTCTAAAAAAGAAATCATCGTGGTGTATCGGCTATTTCACTTATACTGGATAACCTTTTGCATAATTTCTGCTACCTAAAATACATTTTATTTCGTTTAAATTTAGTAAGATATCGGCTTCTGGATTATTCACAAAGAAATAAGACCTAGTTTTGATCTGCAGACCAAAAAAAAAAAGTTTAGTAATTGAAAAACGTTGACGTTTAATTTTTTTAAATCTTATCGCCCTACAGCCTTAAAATTGTCCTGCTGTGTTTAAATAAAATCATATTTGTCTTTTTATTGCCGCTACCGATACTTGCAGTAAATATTTTGAAACAAACAAATGCAATAAGCATAATTTAGAAAAAGTGTTTGACTTTTATGATTGATCATCATTATCATAAATTCATGATTAAATTGACAAGCACTTGTTCATAATTCGAAATTTTCACCATCATGTAGCCCTTTATTACCGACTTTATAAGTCGGATGAGTAATTAATTATGTCTAATAAGATGGGTGCCTGGCAAAATTTCTATTCGGTTATAATGTTACATCATGCTAGGGCTTACGGTACTTATTCTTTTGAATCTATAATATTTTTTGATATACCTTATTGGTTATTAAAATTTTTTCATAAAATTATTTCTAATTTAATTATAGTTATAAAATTGTTGGTATTTAGTTTCGCTGCCCGGAAAAGACAAAATCATAAGAACTAAAAAAGTATTGGTTTCGACCACAGATATGGATATTTTTGTCGTATTAAGGATAGTGATGGGCGAGACTGCAAGACTGAGTCTTGCCTTGTCTTGCAAGAGCGAGACAAGACAAGAACAAGACTTAATTTTTTTGCTGCAAGACGAGACAAGACCAACTATTTTTAGCAATATGCAAGAAAAGTCTTGCGATCTTGCATTGTTTTTGAAGCAAGAAAATGCAATTCTCCTTTGCAAGACAAGACAAGAACAAGATTTCAGTTTTACAAGACAAGAATAAGAACCATGCATTTCTTGTCTTGTCTTGCGTCTATCACTAATTAAGGACATAATTTTAGAAAAAAGAGCATGTCTAGGTATGTTCTTTGCTTGCTCATTGACACCCACAAATGCATTACAGCCGTAAAAATGGCGCTCAAGCCGTGCCAACACTACTCTTAGATACTGAGATTTTCACAAAGGAACAAACAAAATTGAGTAGCTTTCATTTTTTTAAAAAGTTTGTTTCATTCCTCGATGGACTAAATTTTTTAAGTCTTATTCAAAAAACAAGAATTCTAAACCAGGCAAAGGGCAAATAATTTAAGTTTAATCGGGTATGACTTCCGCTCAGTCTCGGGAAAACCATTACGTATCTATTCTTTTAAAATTCTTAAGCCCTTGACCGAATGAACTAAAAGTGATCGAAACAGATGGAAAGCTTTAGCAAAACCGAGAATAGAGCTTGAAACCCTGCAAATCCTGTCAAAGTCGTTAAAAAAATCTCAACAGACAAAAAAAATTGAAGAAACCGCTTTGCAAATAAATCCGAGATAAGTGCTAAAAAGTTTTACAAAAACAGGCCCAAGTTTAAATTACGCAAAAAATTCAAGAAACTGCAATCTAACATGAATAATGCTACAGTTCTTCTATTTGAAAAAGGAGTTATAAGAAAGTTTTATTGATTGAATCATCCAAAATAAAATCTCTCCCTTCCCCTTGCCCATGTAATAATAGAGCCGAAGCGTTTGACTTTGAGGGAAGTACAAAAACAACAAAAAAACGAAAACGGTTGGGTAGTTCGAAGGCAGGTATGGATGTCGTTAAAGAAAATAATAAGAACGTTATTGTAAAAAGCAAAAGGGCAAGAAAAAAAGGATTACAGGCGATGTACGTTTTTATAAACTGTTCCAAATATAAAAAATTTTCATCACACCAACCCTCTCCCCTTCTTTAGAAAAAAAATAAAAACAATATAGGACTTAAACAATTTCAAGCGCAGCAGCTGAAACAAATACTACAAATTGCTAAATTTTCTCTAAAAATAAGTTCGGTTAAATTTTTTTTTGATTTTCTTTCATTTTCGCAGTATGCTGTGAAAGTGAGTTCCTAATTCCCTAAATTTCCCATAAACCTTATGTTAAGAAAACATTCCCTAAAGGAAAAGTGTAGTATTTTTGTTCTAATTATTTTCATTATTTTTATTTTTTTGAATAAAAGTCGCTGGCACAAAAATTCAAATTATTTTTCCAAATAATTTCAAGCTCTTTGACACCGCATGCATACTGCATAGGCTTTAACTCAGGGTCAAGTGAGTGCCAACTTTTGCCAATTCACAACAGTATGGCAAAACCAAAAAGAGAAAAAAAACTCCTATTTTTTTCCATTAGGGACACCTGTTCTTAAGGGGCAGGTTTTTTTTATTTGGACCCAACGGTCTCCGCTATGGACAGTTTTCACTTTACATGCTTCTTTTTTATTTGAAAAGATTTACAAATGAATTTGAAAAGAAAGAAAAGCAAAAATTAAATATAGTGTACAAGTTTTACTGAATTTTCTTTTCATATTTTAACTTAGCTAGGTCCGTATCACTTCTCGGAAGTTAAAAACTTATATTTCTCTTAATGGTTATTAAAATAAAAGATTACGTAATGGAAGGATTTGATTTATTAAATGTCCATAGGGTTTACTCGTTGTATCTGGAAAACACGATACTAAAATCATGTGCATCCCTCACGCAACTTTTTTCCCCCTTTTTGGGCTTTTATGTTCATACATAGCGTTTATGCTTTATAGTTAAATTTCAGTTGTCGTTATTATTATAATTATAATTATAATTATTACCGACATCTCATCAGACTTTTACTTTTTAGAAAGTTAAATATATGGGTCCAACTTTGGTTTTGGACGGAAATCGAGTGCCTCTTCTTAAAAACGATTAAAAGTGCATCAATAAAAGGTGTGGATAAATCTTTCGATTCGTTATTCAATTTTTTTAAAATTTGAAATGAAACAAGAATTAATATAGAACTGGTGTCATCACATGAAATCAAATAATGAATCGAAAGATTTATCCACACCTTTTATTGATGCACTTTTAATCGTTTTTAAGAATAGACATTCGATTTCCAACCAAAACAAAAGTTCGACCCATGTTTAATCGAAAAAGCAAAACTTTGACTTTGATGATAAGGATAATCTTATAAACAAATGCAATCGTGTTTGAAAATTTGCATTACAAACATGTCTCATCAATCTTTTAACAATGAATGTGGTTTGGTAACAAGAAGATACCCGTAAAACTTAAGTTTAGGACCAATCAGAAATATGAAATCGGAAGTGTTCTTCACAAAGGGAAAAAAAATTTGGTGGGAGCAGAGTTGTTACGAATCATGTAAAAAAAGTATTCGAATACAAGCTAAGATACTTTTGAAAAAAACATGATTCGAATACAAGCTAAGATACTTCCATCAAAAATTTATTCGAATCACGAATACAGATCATTAGCTTGTGATTCGAAAATTCTTCGAATCACAAGCTAACGATTCGAACTTTTAAAAAAATTAGCTCGAATCGTAAGCAGAATTAATTCGAATACTTTTTTTGAAAATCGAAAGTACAAAACATTGTCTTACGATTTAAAAAATTCTTCAATTCACAAGCAAACTATTCGTATCTACTAGAAAATTAGCTCGAATCAAAAAAATAAAAAATCGACTACTTTTCATGCTTTTAAATCGTTTACCTAAACTCAATTCGTTACTTCATGATTGAAAATTGATTCGGAACAATAAGAAGACTCAAATGGTTTTAATTAATATCTCTGCCGAACGATTTTAATAAAAAATCATTTTAATTCACCGAATTCGAAGTCTTGTCTCGAATCTCTATCTCGAAAATAAAACTTAATCTAGTTCTCGGTCTCGGTCCTGCCTCAAAAGTATGGAATCAAATTTTTTCCCTGTTTATTTTTATGACGACATCTTTCATAATCATAGCATTTTTAGGGTCTAAGATTTTAAATTTTATGCTATTTTAATTATTAAGTAAGGGGCAGTTAAGAATCTTCTATAAGTTCCCTCAACGTTTTTAATTTAATGCAATGAAACTTTTATTAAAATCTCAAGCACTCACGTATGTTCCATACTTGCTCTGATTTTGTATGTGGACATTGCTTATAGTCTAATAGACTTAAATGCCATTTGGGAGGGAATGGGGGAGGGGGAGGGAGAGAGAAAAAAAAAGATTACTCGTCTTCATTCATAAATATTTTACTTTTTAATGCAGTGACCTTACATGAACTAATTATTGCATTATTTTTCACCGTCCTTTCTCACCCTTCCAAAGATTATGGACTCGTTGAATGCTAGTTAAGAAATAATTAGTTCATAACATAATAAAGGATTTGCATTTGGTTTGAAAAAGCCACCTGACTAGTGACTACCAGAGTTTGCCACCCTCAAGCTACAGTTTAACAAAGAAAATAAAGAGTATCGACCTGTAAATACAATAGAATAAATAAGTCTAGCCGTATATTGTAAGAAAAAAAAATGTTTTCAATAATTTATTCTTTATGAACGAATTTGAAATACTTTAATGATAATCGCATTTTTTTGGGAACATATTTTTTTTATTAAAATCGAAGTCAGAACTCTTACCGACTGAATATCGCATTTGTTGACCTTTCTTAAAAATCTTTTGTGGAAAATTCTTAACTGCCCCTTAATAATTAAAATAGTATAAAATTTAAAATCTTAGACCCCAAAAATGTTAAGAGTATGAAAGTTTTAGTCACTAAAATAAAAAGGAAAAAATTTACACAGGTTATACAGCAGAATTGACATTTAAATTGTTTGAAGAATCCAATTTACAACCAATGTTTTCTGAAAATTTGTCCACAACCAACCAGTTAATTTTAATTTCGAGGATTGGACTAGTTTCCTTTAAAGATCAGCTATCCACAGTTAAGAGAATGGAAGAACGGTGTCTTTTACTATCTGCAAATTTTTTTTGCCCTGGGTTGCTAAGTAATAGCCTAGCAACGGACCGAACTTAAAATTTGATTGAAAAGGATATCTCGGGCCATGGAAGTTCCATAATCCGAGATATTCTAATCAATCAATTAAATACTTTGGAACGATAGAAACCAATATAATTAAATTTTGATGTCTGTTAACAGGCCGGGTGAAGCTGGGCCAGGACCCGAATTCGCACTGGGAACGAACTATAGATGGCAGTTCGATCGCGCCATCATGGCTGCCATTATAAGGATAAACAACATTGTCATATATATTCATAATAGCGTTTTTAATTTTTTTTCCGTTTAATACTCATTAATTTTTTTATTTGGTTCACAGAAAAAACCCTTAAAACATTATACACATTCTATTGGGTCATCTATTTGATGTGACATCTGTTTTTTAGTAATTAAAACTGGTAAATCTAACACTGATGTGAAATCTTCGAGCTTCCTTCTGAGGATTGCAATCTTATATGCTGTGTTTGTGAATCTTATATGCTGTGTTTGGTTCATTTTTAAGGGGGGTTTTAATTCTGGATTTTGCTTCTTAGCTATTTAAGAAGTTGCCTTTAAGGGCAAAGGATTTTTATTAGAAAGAGAGGCCTCATCTATGCAAATCCTATAACAGTCTATGATGTGTTCCTGTGATCTAGAGGAAATCAAATCGCTTACTCCAGAGAAATGATTCTCTTACATTAAAAAAGTCTTAATCCTTTGAAATAAGGTAGCATGTGTCATTGTAAATTCAATTTGGAACAATTTTTGTGCAAAGGAGTTTTATTATCTGCTATTCACAGCATTTTGAAGCAATGAGATTTGGTCTGCTGCACTCCGGCTGTACAGCCATCTCTTGAAATTATTATGCTGTGTCCTTTGCTTGCAAATGAGTAATGAGATAACACAGAAAGAATGATACCAACAACAAGATTTTAAGTGTATAAAGTTGCTATTATGGAAAGAATGAACCATGAGCCTCTATCTATCGAAGGTTTCTTAGAATTTCCACTGAAGTCTCGGCATAATCTCAATTTTCAATTAGATTCAGAGCCGATTCTGTACTTTTGTACTTTTCAAATATTTTGAAATATTGCACAAATTCAATTTTGGAAGTTATTTGATAAGACATTTTGAAGCAGAAGCTAAAACCATAAAAATATTTAAATTTTTAGCACAAAATATCATTCCTACAGGTATTTCTTATGTTCAGGTATACAAATTACACACTCAAACATAGTGCAGTTTTTTTCTGCATTTTCTCAGTGACTGGTCTGCTTTTTTTAAAAATCATTTTACAGGGGCATTGGTGAGAAAGTAATACCCCCATCAGGTAATTTAAAAGCTGCAAAATTGACTAAAAACTCTTTTTTAGAGCGGCATTTTTTCATTTCAACCATTGTTTACAATAGTGTTTATCCTTATTCCGATAGTTCACATGTAAGCCGCTTGAGAGCGCGTCACACGTTTCCCAGTGCGAATTTGAACTTATTACAAGAGGTAATAAGTGTAGTTAAGAAAAAATCAACCTTTTTTCCTTTCGGTTTTTTTTTCTTTGCGACTTTTTCGGGATTTTAAAAGCAGCGCGGCCCATTGAATACGGCAATTTCTAAAGAGCCTAAAAGCCTGGTCATCAGATCGCCTTCCTGATAGTCTCGTCTCGAAAATAAATCTAACAATAAGTCTCGTATCTGTCTCGTCTTGAAAGTCTCGAAGGTCTCTAAATAAAATTTTTTCGTTTTGATTTCACAGACTAAAAATTCTGAAAATAAGCTGACTTTGCATTTTTGGGGTGGCCGATTTTAAGTGTAATACTTTTTAATAAATGAGGGGCCGCTAAGAGTCTTAAATAAGGACTCCCAACTTTTTTAATTGAATAAAACAAGCTTTTAAATTCTCAAACACATATATTCCAAAATTGCTCTGATTTTTCATGTGGAAATTGTTGACAATCAAATATCAGAGAGGGGGGATCAGAGATGGGGGTGCAGTTTAGAGAGGGGGGATGCGGAAGAAAGGCGCTCGTCCTCGTTCAAAGATTTTACTTAATGTAAACTAAATGTTCTATAATTTTTAGCTTCCCCCCCCCAAAAAAAAAGTTGTGGATTCTTAAAATCTTTAAATTTACACTAAAATGGCTCTCTTGGTGATTAAAATAATTTTTCATGAACGAAAAAATACTGCAAGATTCTCTATTTAAATTCTATCGTTGAAAATGGCCAGCTCATAAAAAAAAAGGATTCGCATTTAGTTTGAAAACTGACCTGACTGCCACCCTCAAGCAACAGTTTAACAAAAAGAGTAAGAGTATTGACCTATAAATACAATAGGATGAATAAGTCTAACGGTAAATTGTAAGAAAAAATCTTTTCAATAAATTTTTCTTCATGAACGAATTTAAAATACATCTTATTAATATTCGCATTCTTTCTGTCAACATTAAAAAAAAAAAATTAAAATTCAACTATTTAAGATTGAATTTTTCAAGTATAAAATCTTTTTTGCTTTATCAACCGAAAACCGGTAAAACTAATCAATTTGCAAAAACCTTTACTTTTGCTTTCAAAAATCAAAACAAGGTTACGACCAAATATTTTAATAATTAATTGCGTTCATTAATAAAGCTTTTCATGGTATCATAGTATTCTGGTCATTTAAAAATATTCGAGTCCATTGAAAGCATAAGATGTCAACTATTCGATTCGTCAATTATTCGAATAAAAAAAAAAGATTTGAATCAATTAAAACATTTGAGGCGGTTAAGAGCATTCGATTTGTCAGTTATTCGAATGATAAAAAGAAAGATTCGAATCATTTTCATATATTCGAGGCCATTAAAAGCTTCCGATCTCGTAAATTATTCGAATCAAAAAAAAGGATTCGAATCGACAAAAGTATTCGTGGAGCAGTTTACGAATACTTTCAAACTATTCGAAGCCTTCAAGCTCTTTTTCGAATACGAATACTTCTAAAACATAGCTCGAATACGAGCTAAGATAATTGAGCAAAAAAATGAATCGAATCACGAATACAAGCCATCGAAAAATGATTCGAATACAGTATTCGAGCTATGAATCATTCGAGCTATTAACAACTCTGGGTGGGAGCAGTAATATTTTTGCCTTAAAACTCTTAGTTTGAATTCCTTTTTAAAACTGTTTACTGGTTTAGTTTGCCGCCTTTGTTTACTCCTATTTTAAAAATATTCTAGTTTTGATTCGAGAAAATTATTTTGCGATAAATAAAATCACAGTTCAAAATAATTAAGTGGTTTTGAAACTTTTTTCCCCCCAATATGATTTATACTTTTTTCGTCTCAAACTCAGTTTCAACTGAAACATAATGTTGGGAATCGCACTTATTTGAATAGAAATAAAACCAAACCTCGCATCTACTTTGCCTGGCAAATCATTTTTAACTTCCTATTAAAAAAACCTAAAAAAATGCTTTGTACAGTATACGTATAATGAATTTAAAATAAAAAGTGCTAATCGATAGATTAATCGACCGTTTTTCCGCAGAGACGACTTTTGCTGAAAAATTTTTGTGATTCAAGGGAAAAACTTCTGTCAAATAAAAATGCTGCCATATTTTTGTTTTTATTATTCGTGTTTTTACAGCAATAATGAAATATTTTCTAACTGAATACTTGATATCTTTATTTATTGTACTTATGAAATCTCAACACGCTTCCATTGAATTTCATATAATCAATTAACGAAATCTTGGAAAATGAAGTTAATACAACGGAGCGAGTTTTTCCGATATATACATTTTAAGTTAAAGAATTTACTTTCAGGGTTTATCCCACCGCCAGTATTTAAAGAGAAAAACAAGTTTACATAAGATGACTGCCCCAATTAGACCAGTTAACTTATGGACAAAGAAAATAAATACTGGTCTAATACTCTTTAAATACTGGTGGTGGGATCGGCCCTTATGTAGATCGAGGGAAGTCCAGTCAGTTACGGTATTAAACTCGTTTTTCTCCTTAAATTGAGTTGGTGGGTTTTGCCCTGAAACTTAAAACTACTTATAGTTCAAACAAGCTATCTGATACATAGACAAATCCCGTATGAAAAGTAAATTGCTCATTAAAATTAGCTTGAACGGTCGAATACTTTTTTTCCCCTACAAAATGCTACTTAACGATTAAGCCTGTTTACGAACCTATTAAAAATTTTTCAAGGATTTTTTTAAGGATTTTTCAAAGGAAATACAGATTATTAAAAACGAAAAGAAAACGTGAAGGTAAAAACGTTAATCATTTTTTTTAAGTATTACTTTTTTGATTTCCAAATTTGCCCTTTAAAGTTTTTTCCTTTTGCTCACTAGTTTATTTAAATTTTTACTATTACCGAAAAACTCAACAGTGAACTTTAAATAAAATCGTCAAAAATCCCATCCGAAAAACTATGATTCAGTTTAATTTTTTCTGTTTAGAGCTAAGCTTATAAGCTTTCTGTCTAAACTAACTTATCGAGGAAAATCTCAAAAGAAAAGTAGTCCGAAACACAAAAAGCTCAAGCCACTCGATACAATCAACAACTAATTGCATACGTCGGTATTAACTAAATTACGATGCAACTAAAGCAATGTTCATCATTTCTTTAATTTTTTCGTTTCAGACATAAAAATACAAATTTCTAAATTTTTAATAATATTAGCGCAAGATTTGTTAAGAGCTGTAAGCGCTTATCCATATTGATTCTCAAAATCGCTACTCTTCTAGAACCTTGATCGGGTTCATTTGAGTACCTAATTAAAACGGATTAAAGTACTTTCGATCCCTTTTGTTCCTTCCCATCTGTTATTATAAAAACGTCATAGGGTTTTGTCTCTGATTGCCTTCCAATTTAGTTTGCCCATCAGATAACTTTTTATTCTGGTTGTTCTTTCATTTGAATTTGGGCTTTCTTTCTTTTGTAACCTTCTTCAAACTTCCACTGCTTCCGATTTCTTGTGGTGGGACGCGAAAATCAAATAAGATAGTTTATGTTCCAACAAAAACGGGATTTTATACTTAAACTTTGCTAGTGGGATCGGTCCTAGAATATTGAAATTAGTCCTTAAGCTATGATTTACGATAACATCCTAAAATTAAAATACCCTTTTAATTGATCATTACTTTAATTTTTAACAGCAACCTATTTTTTTCTAGTAAATACTAAATACTATACACTATTTGCCAATACGCGATCGTTTTAATTTCAACTCAGTTTTCTAGACAAGTAGGTTGTAAAAATTTTTTTAAACTAAAAACTTAAATCATGTTTTTAAAAAAGTTTCCTTATCAAATATTTTCATTACCACCTAGTAGTTCATTTTCTACTTACTAATGATTCTGATGATAGCTACTGAGGGTAGTTACAACGATAACTGGCTTTTGTATCAGCATAAATTTTCACTAGCCTTTATAGTCACAAACTTTCCTAATACAATAATTACTGTACTGTAATACTGTAATTTTTTAATTGTTTACCTTGAATAAGCACTGAATTAAGTATCCAACTAAGCAACTTCCCCAAGTAGCCCACTCGTGTCTTCTAGGCCTTTTTAAAAATTTTAATGTACCATACAGCGTTCTTAAAGAAATGTAAACACCATCAAGATATTATTTGAAATAAAATCACTCTTTATTACATCACAATTTTTAATTTTATTTATATTATAATTATGGGAATGGACCATTTCGGGGAACAATCCTTCCCGTTCTCAAGGCTCTGGTCGCAAAATGGAGCTGATTTGCTTTTATTTATATTTTCCTCCGATCTTTTCCTGAGATATTTTTAATATTCGTGCCTTGAAAATTTAATTTAAATTAGTCTAGTCATCAGCCCTTCGATTTTAATTTTTTAAAAAATGTATGTTTGATGTTTTTATGTTTTTTTTGTTTTTCTATTTGTAATGAACTTAGAGCCTTGAGAATGGGAAGGACTGTTCCCCAAAATGGTCCATCGGCAAAGTAATATAAATAAAATTAAAAATTGTGACCTAATAAGGAGTGGTTTTATTTCAAATAATATACAAGGTCACAAATGGCTCATCGTCGTATCAACTATCAAGATAATTTGTGCTACCTGAGTTTTTAATGGGGGTTTTCATAAGGCACGGATTTAAGCAGCGCAAACTTACTTGCGCCTATCAAGCTGAGAAGAGGAATTAGCGTAAGACACCTAAAAATCTGGTTATAGGCCGAGGCTAGTTCTGCATAAAAAAAGCGCTGATTTTTAAAATACAATGAAAAAGAGAGCTAGAAAAAGCTTTCAGGTAGGGGCACTATTGGTTCTCACGAAAACTCTGACAAGAGACGAAGCAAAGCAAAAGGATAAAAAAAATTTTAATAGTTTAATTATTTTTTAAATCAAACTTCGTTATTCAATTTAAATAAAACTATCTAACATTATCATTAATCTTGCAACAGGCTTGCTGATTCTTCATCACGGTTAAAAACTATAAGGAAAAATAGAAGAGCTTATATATGTCAATAGAAAAAGTGCAAAAAATTATTTCAATGTTGCGGAGATTTAGTAATAAGAAAACGAAACAAAAGGTCATAGAATTGTATTGACTGACTAAAAAATGATAAAAAAAATTGTGCTTAGGCTTTCATTTTATTTTAGTTCATATTATTTTCAAAATAGGTGAAAATCCTACAAAATGAATTAGTACCCGAACAGAATAAGGCTAGCCAGTGTTGCGAGTGTGTTACGGGTCCAGGGGGCCAAGGGGAACGAGGGAGAGGTGCACACATTGATCTGATTCGAGCTTGCGCCCCTCTCTCCTTGCTGACGTCATCATCGCCCTGATGCTTTGCTCTCTTCGCAATGCTTCGTCTCCATTATAAATAATATACAACTTCAGTGGATGGTTTCCTTCAACTTTCTGCACGTCAGGCAATTGTTTTTATCATTTTCAAGGATGAAAAAGCACATTCATTTTCAGCGACATCAAAACTTTGACTTAATCGAAAAGAAACTGTTAATTTTCTTAACATTGTCAATGGCCAAGTTACCTTTCCCAAACAAATAAAAAAATCAAAAGTTTCAAATGACATGATAATGTAGCGATCGATGTAAAAATGAATTGACATCATTCCAGACGATATTAAATGTTTCAAAAAACGTGTTTAAAAGGACCATTTACTGTATATGCTTACTTTTTTAAAAATATTTAAAGTCACTCATTTGGCTATCGCGATTTAAAAAAAAAAAAAAATCGTATGAAACCTAAAGTCAAAATATGCAACATGTGTTACCAATATGCACCAAAAGTTACACAGCCATGTGGACTGTCATTTCATTATGCCTTATTTCACGCATTCTATTCTTTAATATGCTTTTAAAAATAGAACTCACATTTTTTAAGAAACCCCAAAAATATTTATGAATGGCAAATATCTAATGGAAGAAAAAACGAGTGTTTCAGTTCAAAGTTCTTAAAATTCGACAGAATGAAGGATTCCGTTTTAGAATTAGTTACGGTAATGACGGAGCTTTGGACTACTTCCAATGATAAAGCTATTTTCGTCAACGGTAAATGAAATAAAGTCGAGATGGTGTCCGTTTAGTATGTCGACTAACTCTGTACAACGCGGATGACAAAACGTGTGGGTGAATGACTGCATAGAATCCGCCAGAAAAATGAAGACAGATTTTCCGCAATTTGAAAACCATTTCAAATATTTTTTTCTTTTTATTTACAGTCTGCAATTTTGTGGTGCATGATCGATGCAGCAAGACGGTTGTCAGTTCCTGTTCCAGCATCGCAGCCATGTTGATTAAAGTAAGTTGCTTAATAAAGACTACAATTTTTCCACTTCCAAATCTTTCGCCTCTTGTGCCATTTAATAGGCCTAAAGATGATGATGATGATGATGATGATGGCAGCGGCGATAAATGGTGATGATTGCGATGATAAATTCTAAACAGAACCCGGTCACTCGAGTTCCTTCCATCGATTGCGAGCTGACAGTACAGTTACCATGGTTACGACTTGAGACCAATGCTCACTGCTCAGTCGTTAGGCGCCCTCTGTATACAAAACATATATTTAATTCCAATTTTCTATCTCGTATCATGCTAATTTGTCCAGATAAAAAAAAAGAGGCTTTTCATACGAGGGCATTCCATTGCCCCGTTAATCTTTTAGCCGAACTTGAACGAAAAATGAGGATAAATTCCAAATTTTATCTCGACCGTTAAAAAATGTTTTACAAAGGTTTTGAGAACTCTTTGCTTTAAATTTTAGAAAGAGAAAAATTCGAACGTTCTTCATAGATTAAAAACTGATTTAGCAAAAGGCGCAACTTAATTTTGTACCTTTAATAATTCCAACCAAAACAAAAACATGCCAGACTTCCTGTAACATCTTCTTCTCTTCTCTTCCATCACGGATCAAACTGTCCCCGTACTGCTCCGTCTTCAAGCATAATATTAAAATGTGAATAAGTCAACATTTACGTTTGACGACTTAGTCGTCAAATAGGTTCAAATAAGTTCGAAAACCCCTCCATCGTTTCAACGGTCTGTCTTGGTCTCTTTTTCCGATCGGTCCATATTACGTTTCCGAATGCGGTCATGGGGCATGCGACCAATAGTTTGCACTGCTCTTTATTGGTCCTTATTCAACTATTCACGGAGTATATTCCTAGCTCAGGTCAAAAATCCTCATTCCTAAATTCTGTCTAGGATGCTGTACCCCTTGACTCGGAAAGTCTCACCTCAGCATCCTGGATTTTAGATTTTGCCCATTTGGTGTCAACCCATGCTCCCATGTTTCACTACTATATCGCCGTAATTTTATAAAGCTTAGGATTGGCGTCCTTATGCACTTAAGTTACTTAAATTACTGTTCTTATGTCCGTAACACGCATAACAACATACATAAATTAAATTAAATCAAATTACAATAGTCTAGTCTAGCTGAATTTATCGCAATCCTTCACTTAAAATTGCTTTTAAAAGTTAAAAAAAACGTTATGGTTTAAAACTTTGTTCGCAATGTTACAAATGACATTCAAAAAACTGAATGCTAATATTTAAAAATCACCAATAACTACGTTATTGTATAAAGCAAACCTTGCTCCTTTCTTTCAGCAGCGATAAATTTGACTCCGAAAAAACGTTTGACAATATCATTAGCAAACCGTTAATATATCAACGGTAAAAATATTTTCATTCCGCTATAATAAAGGAAAAACTACTTTTCAAAATCCTTGATATGTGTTACATTTTATTAATTAATTAATTAAATAAATAAATACAGCTATAGAAAGCCTCTTATCTCCAAATCCCCATGTTTAGGGGCGGTCAAAGCAAAACAAAGTTTGTTCTGTTAACATAAAAAAAAAATAAACATGGAAAATATGGCAATTTTCAACCTTTTCTTGAATGGAAGGTAAACTATAGCTCATGAACGAAGGAAACATGAATGAGATCCAAAGATCACTACCGACAAATACCTTTTAGTGAGTAGTGAATGAATTCATCGATTAAATATCTATTTTTATAACTACCAATGAAAACATTTCAAATCTCCATTTCTAAAGTCAATCAAAATATGGTTTAAAATTCATTTTCTTATTTTATTACTTCTTTAAACACTTGATAATAACTTTCAAGCATTCATTTTCCAATTCCTAAGTAGATCAATAATTCCCTATCGCTAGCTTTAATGAAAAAAATTGAGAAAAATCAGCGAACAAGAATAAAGTGCGGACTAAGCTTTGAAACAAATCATACGTTTCCTCATCATTTTCTAATCATTTTCAAAACTCACTTGTTTATGTCAGTTAAATCGTTAACCATTTTACTTATATTTAATTTGATTCGTATTTTCCCCCGCGACCGCTAAATTAAGTGCAAGGGTAAAAATGTAATAACTCGTAAGTATCTTCTTCCGCCTATACTATAGCTAAAAGAAACAGGGCCTGCAGCAGCATATTTTATATAAATTAATTTCCTATTGATCCTTTTAATTGTTGCAGAATCCCGTGGCTCACTGCTGGTCAGAACCTACGCATCATAAAAGGAAATTTTGCAATGTCTGCCGCAAAAGGATTCCAGAGGAAAGTCTTTCCATCCACTGTGAAAGTATGTCACCTGAAATAGTCCGGTAAATCGTTTGTTGATAATACCGTTCCTTAATTTTGCATTTTAATTTTCTAGTTTGCGATTACTTTGTCCATTCGGAGTGTTGCGATTTCGCAGTGGCAGATTGCAAAGAGAACGCGACATATCTTCCTGGAAAAGATCTTTCACAGGTTCATCACCAACACCACTGGCGCGAGGGTAATTTGCCATCCAACTCTAAGTGTGTGGTTTGTAAAAAGACTTGTTGGTCAGCCGAGTGTCTCGCTGGTATGAAATGCGAATGGTGTGGAATGACGGTCAGTATATTGATTGCCATAATTTTATCTAGGTCTCGGTCATCTAACGAGATCGTTAAATATTTCAGTCGCATGCTGTGTGCCACAAAGCGATCACCGGAGAATGTACGTTCGGGAATTTGGAACCGATTTATTTACCCCCACATGCAGTCAGCATTCCGCGAACAGAGGTGCCAATGGAAGCCATAATCGGAGTTCAAGTCAGACGCAAAGACGCCATGTCTCGTGAGTATAATTGCCGTAAGTTTATCATTCATAGATTCATGTTGTATTTATGTCTCACATAATTATAAGATTAATTACAATTCAAGACTTCATTAACCTTTGGGTAAGATTTAAAAACTACTTCTTTACTGGCTTCGCAAAGGAGGAAGAATAATCTGCAAATTACACCTCTTTAAATGAAAGCCATTCTTCACGCAGTAAAACTTCTCTACAGCGGACACCCTGGAACCGTAAATTTTGTCCGCTATGGGGGGGGGGGGGGGTGTACTTTTGGGAATATTGATTGATTGATTGAATTATTTTTATGTCATTAGACGACGTTTTACAAAAAACAATATGACCCTACCAAATACAAGAGAATGTGAAAAAGTAAATAAACTAGAGTCAAAGCATAAGAAAGAGATTAAACACTAATTTTCCTACGTGAAAATATTAGCACCTTCGATCGATTGTTAGTACACAAAAAGAGGAATTAGGATAAGAAAGTTCATCCTCAGACCAAGTAGGCTTAAGAAATGAAAAATGTTTAAATGCGATCGTTTAGCACAGAAATTACTAGTCCCGATGAAATGCGAATGGATAACATGATAACAAAGAACTTGAAATATTTCGCAAAATTTTTGCTAAAATAGAATATTAAATTCAATGAGTTTTCCGTGTTCTAAAAACATCCAACACAATACAATAAATTGGAGTCCTGAATTTCTTGAAAAATAGGAATGCAGACATCAAATATATTTCATGCATTCAAAATCTGTGAAATGTCTTACGCTTGACTAAGCAGCAATATCTCTAACGCAATTGAGGTTTTTCTACGAAAAAGAAAAGGAAATCATATTACATAACTTCCCCTACTACAAAATAATTAAGAAAGGTAGTAATGTTTAACATTTGAAATTTCAATGTGGAGTCAGAAAAACATGCTGACAAACAATAATCGTCAATATCGCTGAGAGGAAATAGCAGCAACTATTGAAACGGTCAATTATTATTTCTAGCTCGAAGCATTTCCGAAGAATTCAGCACCGGTGAAAGTTATAATAAATCCAGGGACGAAGAAATGCCCCATACGAGCAGTGCAAAAGCGAGAGAGAGAGAAGAAAGGGACGAGGAGACCATCAAAGTGTACGACGGAAACAATTCTCTCCGCCGCAGGATCTTTCGAGTGGTAAGTTAAGAATATTATTAACGCATTTCTGATATGATATAAACATGTTTTAATAAATGACTTTTACTTATAGATAACGGTGTCTCGCCATGCTACATGTGATCAATTGCTGACTGCATCACTACGAGCCTTTCACATAACCAAGGACCCCGCCAATTTTTATTTAACAGATCTGTACAATCCAAGCAACGAGGAAGTCCGACTGACTGATCCCAATCCCGTATTGAACTTACACCGGAAAGAAGGGAAAAGACCCGCAATTTTCCTCCGCTTTAAGTACGAAACCACGATAATGCCGATCGAAAGAGTTCTAGTGCCTTTTCCAGAGTTATAATGGAATTTTATTTTTTTAGGGACCAAGATAACGATAGTGGCGAAGTTAGAGTTTATCCAGGAAAACTGCAAGTATCAGAACCGTTTGTAGTCATTCAGGTTAACATTAACACAAATATTAGGGATCTCATTATGGAAGCTTTAGATAGATTCGGTTTGGACCGTTCAAATATTGACGATTACAGACTGAGCGAAATTCTTTTGGATAGGGGAGGTAAATAAAGATGAAAAGTACCTTAAAGATGGGTTACTATGAAACTATTTCTGACCTTGTTTTCCTGTTCTAGTGACTGAAAGAGTTCTGGATAAAGACGAGAAGCCTTGGGAAATAATGAAAAGGTTAGGTCAGGATTCAATTCGGCAGATGGAATTGATGAGATTTTACCTTCAGCTGAAACAAGATCCTCACGGGCCTAATTTAGCACTTTTTGTTGGGAATTTACCTCCGAATTTATCTCAAAGAAATTATGAAAACCTGCTCACAGAATTTTTAGGATTAGGTACGATAATTTATTAACAAGCATTTTATTCCTTAGAAACAATGCTGATCCAATTTTCTAATTTCAGAAAACAAATTTTCTTCAATTGGTCCAATCTATTACGAATATGGCTCAATGGTAATAACATACGAAGATTCGGAAAAAGCCGTGCGGGCTCTATACATACTTCGAGAATCCCGATACGAAGACAAGCACTTGTTAGTCATGCTTCTCCCGAACATCGAACCTAGCATGGTGCCTCCGGGAGTGCAACCTCTTTTAGTATTTGTCAATGTTAAATCTGGAGGGTGCCAAGGATTGGAGCTCATCTCTAGTTTTAGGAAATTATTGAATCCTTATCAGGTTTTCGATTTGGAAAATGGTGGGCCGTTACCAGGGTAAGTAGAAGCAGATTTTTCATACCGAATAAAAAAGAAAATCATCTTTAAGTATCATTTATTTTAATTGCTTTAGGTTATATGTATTTCGCCACATAGCCGACTATAAAATATTGGTCTGCGGTGGAGACGGAACGATCGGTTGGGTGTTGCAATGTCTAGATAACGTCGGCCAAGACAGCGAATGCTCTTCACCGGCGTGCGCGATAGTACCTTTAGGAACAGGAAACGATTTGGCTCGAGTTTTACGATGGGGACCAGGCTACACGGGTGGAGAAGATCCGATGAATCTTTTGCGGGACGTTATAGATGCAGAAGAGATTCGGTTAGACAGATGGACGGTCGTTTTTTATCCGGAAGACAAAGCCGAGGACAAGGAAAAACTTCAGCAGTTAGCCAATTCGACAACTGGAACGACTAACGAAGACAACACTCAAATTTTTGTGATGAATAATTATTTCGGCATCGGCATCGATGCTGATTTATGTTTGGATTTCCATAATGCTAGGGAAGAAAATCCAAACAAGTTTAACAGCAGGTATGGAGCTGTGCATTTATACAAATATTTTAGTAAAATTGGGATTTGTTCCTTGGCTTTTCACTCTCCGACTACAGAGTGTAAAATATAAAACTATTAAATTTTTGTTTCAGGCTTCACAATAAAGGAGTATATGTGAAAATGGGTTTACGTAAAATGGTGGGTCAAAGAAAATTGTGCAAAGACTTACATAAAGAAGTAAGACTAGAAGTAGATGGTAAAGTGGTAGATTTGCCCCAAGTGGAAGGTATAATAATCCTCAATATTCTGAGTTGGGGATCCGGGGCGAATCCGTGGGGTCCAGAAAAAGAAGATCAGTTCTCAAAACCGAATCATTGGGACGGTATGCTAGAAGTTGTCGGTGTAACGGGTGTCGTACATTTAGGCCAAATTCAGTCTGGTCTTCGGTCTGCAATGAGGATTGCTCAGGTAATTATTTTATAATCAAATTAAGGGTCTTACAGTAAATCCTGACAAAAGTGTTCAAGGTTCTAATTTTTTAAAAAAAAATTGGCAATAAAAACCACGCAATACATTTAGCATTACATCAAAAACCAAAGGCTTGTAATTTTTAATATTTTTTGTGCTTTAATGACACAAAAAACAGATTACGGCTCGTATTCGTATTCCACGAAAAGTATTCTTCAATAGAGTTTTTATGAGATGAATTCAGAAAAGTTCACAATAACAACAGTTAGAGATTACATCGCTTTTGAAACCAAGTTCAAATCGAGAAAGCTGAATAGAAGGTAGATTTCATTTTGTCCGATGGCTTCACTCTCGAATAAAAAACTGACAAGATTCTTATCGTTTTAACCGAGTATTCCGAGAATTATATTAAAGGCATGCAACGGAGAGTTGCTGGACTTTTGACGAAACCATGTTAAAGACAAATAATTTATGAAAGGGGATATTTTCTTTGAAACTACGTACAATACATTTTGACAAAAAAAAGTTCGTTATGCAGAGTTTTCACAATTTTCGATTCGCTTCATCACAATATTAAACTGCTTAAGTTTCTAAAAATTAAACTCTTTTTATCAAATTTTTCACTAATAATTTTAGCTTCGCTATTTTTATTATTCATAGAATTAAAGTCAAACCGTGCTTAATCATATAAAGTTTTGCATTTTAGAACTTTATTTACTTACATTGAATTACAGGAAATGTACAGTACTGTACTTGTACACTTGGGCCTAAGAGGTACTAGTTGAAATCAATTAAATCCGTAGCTCATTTGAGAAACTTTGGGCTGTAAAGTTTTGGCTTCATTCGTGAAAGAAATAAGCCGAGCTACGGAACAGTTCCTAATAATACAAACTTAAATTTAAAAAGAAGAATTGCATACAAGGAATATTTATGAGTAAATTTTATTTCCTTAGGGAGGCCACATCAAGATTCACCTTAATTCGGACATTCCAGTCCAAGTGGATGGTGAACCTTGGGTACAGAGCCCAGGGAACGTCGTAGTTCTCAAATCAGCTCTAAAGGTATGTATGCCCTTTATTCTATTTGTGATTTTCTTTTCATGCAATTTTTCTATTACTTATTCCTAACATAAATATGCATCTTAAGCTTGCTCATTTATCATTTATGTAATCAGTTAGATGTTCTAAAGTCGAATCATTGTCACTATGGATCAATTCACTTTACCTGTGGAATGATATATTTATTCTCTCAATCCATACCAAAACAATCTCTTTTCTGAAACCTCATATTTGCATTATTATTTCATTTCAAACGCCTAGGCCTAGCAGATGTTTAGTTTAGTTCTCATTATAAAGTCAACATTGGGAAAAAATAAGAAAAATAATCTAAGCTTTGTAGCATTCAACTTTAGCTCGCGGCTTGAAATGCTCATGTGATTTTTTCTTTATCCAAATTTGGTTTTTATTATTATTATTATTTTTATCAATATTATTATTATTTCAATAAGTCTACTAACGATATTTCACTGTTACTACTCGAAGCGTTTTTGGTAATTTTAAGTTTTTGTTTACCGTAGGCAACCATGCTGAAGAAAAATAAAATTAAGCGACGTAACACTGAACCCTCTATTGCCCCTGCAAATGGAGAGGGGAATAGGAATACGGATGAATGAATCCTGCCTTTCTTGTCGACCCTGCTATACAGCACACTTATTTCAGTACCATGACCCGCTTGACTTTTCCTTTTTTTTCTCTACATGCATCTCTTTTTCTTTTCTTAACTTCTACCACAGTGAAACCTCGTTAGTACGTTTTTAAAAGCCTCTTTCTTAAATGTTTATTTTTTTATTTATTATTTATCGTCATTAGCGATAAATCGTATATTCTCGTATGCAGTTGCATTATGAACTATTTTTGCGTACATCTTGATAAATCTCTCTTTGCATGATTGCAGATTGACTTTTTTGCTCCTCATAACATGTAGATTAACGCCATACATTTTTTTAATTATTTTTTTATCATTAACTCATTGTAATAATTTGTTATAAATTTTTTTAAAATTAACAGCAAAACGTGCTAACTTTGTTTCTAAAGGCAAATTTTTTCTTCGTTTTTTTTACACCCCCTCCCCCCCTTTGACGGAATCCTATCCTATCGAATCATTCAGGCCACAATGCTCAAGAAAATGAAAGGGAAGATGAAGAGGCGAAACACGGAACCGGTCATGGTAATGAATCAAGGAGGACGTTTCGCCCCCGCAGAACCACTTACCGAATCGTCGCAGCCGGAAGACGATACTTTCTGAGACATCCGATTTTTCGCACCGACGGCCGCCTTCATCGTTTATTCGTTCTCGTTTATATGAATCTTTGTTTTCTGTTTTCTGTTTTCATCCTAAAATAAAAATAAAAAAAGGAACTAAGCAGTGGTTGAACAAGATGAAGATTAAAAAAATTATAAGTGAAATTGTGACATAATTGCGAACTCGTTAAATTAAAAAATTAAAAAACCAAAAAAATTATTAAAAAGAAATAAAATTTATAAAAAAATTGAAAAAAAGATAACAACGAATGGACGTTGTAAAAAAACTTTTTCGTTTTACTACTTGGTGTTTAAGTAGTTCAAGTTGAATATTTTGTCTTAGTTTAAGATCCGTTTTCTAATCTAGTCAATATGACAATGCGCTAACGGCAAAAGAAATCACGTTAAGTAATGGAATTAATAAAACGTGCATTGTCAAAGTGAGATAAATAAAAATGGGTTGCAGTTGTTTTAAGTTTGACATTTATTCTATGTAATGAATGCATTTACTGAGATAATAGATACGTGAAAAAAAGGGTTTAGTATATAGTTAAGGGTTGAAGATCGTCAGCACGCACTGATGTAATAATGAAAGAATTCGGGTTTATTTTTATGAAAGCTAAAAAACGAAAAAAAAAACCAAAAAAAAAAAGGATCTTGTTTTGTTCTAAGCGACCAAAATTTCTATTTGTTGTAGTTTATAGTCATATCTAGCATAGTTTTATAACATAAGAAAGATGAAAATTTTGAAAAAAACGGATAAAAATTTTCATCGCGATACAAAAAAAGGCTATTAACATCAGCCATTAGGAAAAAAGATTTAATCAACTCGGTAGAAGAGTTGATGTGCTGTATATTTTTTACTCGATCCGTGAACCTCTCGGGAGATGTTAATGCTCTCTATACATTCCAAGTATAATATGGGTATCACGCGAGAACGTCCAGATTTACTCTTAAAAGAGTTTTTTTGTACCTCGAAATCCGAGGTTTAAAATTAAATCCCGAACTGAGTCTAAAAAAAAATCTCTCGTCACTTTTGTTGTACTCTTAGGGGAACAGGAATCGAAGCTCACGGACGAAGACTTAATAGCATGAATTTTTTTAAAAAGAAAGGTTTAAAATTGGAGAATTTATTAGGGAAAGTTGATCTCATTATTTTTTCTAAACAAAACAATAAATTTTTATTAAATAACGGAGAAGGCTCAGGTCTGACGGTTAACAGTATATTTGAATGAAATGCATTTTCCCTGCCGAATACAGTTCAGGACGAGAGAAACGCAAAATATTAGCTTCCCTGTAGATCCAATGTTTAATGTATAATCCCGATTTCGTGTTAGCATCATTTCCATTTTAGATAGCTTCAATTACGAAAAAAAAGAAAAGAAAAAAAATGAAGAAAATGATATAGTCTTTTCAAGGTGCGAGGACATGATCTGCTCCGGACAATATCATGTCCTCAAAACCAATCCGCGTCAGGTGTATGGGGCTCAGTTGTCGATAAGTTCCTCCGGATGTAACGAACTCATTGACAATACATGACTTGAGCGGATTGGAAACTACAGTCCTCATTTCAAAATTATTACTTATATTATGCTATGTACAATCTGTACTGCAAAACTAATTTATGTGCTTTTCTTTGTGGTTTCGGTTTATCAGATACAGCAAATGAGCATTCGATTTGGTTTCTTTTAGGGAAATGAAAACAAATTTGATGCATTGTCATTTGTATCTATTAAGATATTCCGATGAAAAGTCTATAGTTGATCAATTATAACACGTGGATAATATATAAAAAAAATATGTACTCGCTGTTTAATGGAAAACAACTTTCCTTGTCCTTTAATATCTTTGAATGAAGCTTAACAACCCTAACCTACCTACGTCTAACCACTAAAACGAAAGGTTTGGAATTCAATTTCCTTTAGACGCCTTCATTTCTCTGAAGGATAAAACCAATAGGAATTACGACAAAAATAAATCCTTTTTAACACAATAGAACATAAAAAACTATTCCTGGAATCAAAGAACATATAAAAGATGTATAAAACATTCTCGAATTTACCTGGACAGATGCCACAACAACAGGTAAGTAGATTACCATGCCCACTTATTCTTTGAAATAGTCTCCGATCGTATAGTTTAATCTTCTGCTGAAGATCATTTCTTTGCTTAGCAACTGCAATGAAAAAAAAAGAAAGATTATTTTTCAAAAGCTTATTTTATTGATGCCGGTAATCCCCGCGTTTTATTTCGATTTACATGGCATATTCAACTTTTCCAATAACACCCTTTTGCTTCAGAAACATTTCACCACTGTTTCAGATCATTCCAAGCACTTCCGTAGCTTAAGGAGCTTAGGTAGGAACATTGTTTGAAAATTTTTCAGAGGTAAAGCATCTTAAGAGGCTTATGAGTAAATTTTAAACGTTTCTGAAACATTTATAAAGCCGAGACCTCGGTCTTAAAAAACTTCACGAATTTTTCAGTCTTAAAAAAAAAACCTTAACCTTGCTTCATACTTTGTAGAGCCGCTCTGAGCTTACTCCAAAAATATATCGTAACAATTACAAAAATTAAAGTTCAGGATTGCAAAACAATTCTTAAACTTTTTTTTGATAACTTCGTTGACCATAACACAAAAATTTGATTAATTAAATCTATTTGAATCTCTCCTAAGAATGAACTTATCCATTATTATTAAACTCAAATTTTTAAACTTTTGCGCTCTTTTGAAAAAAAGTAAATTTTTTGACTTAAAAGTCTAAGTCTACCCACAACGATCAACAAACTTAAAATTCAAAATCTTGCAGAAATTTAGGTTTACGTTCTACAATTAATCGGCAAAAAACAACGTTATAGTAAAAGAGATTTTAGCGTAGTGTACTACCTGAATAACTGCAGGGAACGTGCCTTTTAAAAATTTGAAACCTTTTCCAAACGTTCCTAAAATAGAGAGTGATGTGGGCATTGTCTTCAGGGCCGTTTTTGATTTTTTAAAGCAACAAAATGCTCAACGGAGCTTTCTCAATTATTTGTAAAAAGCAAGATTTTTAATTTTATATTTTTAGTTCAAACCTACTAAGCCTTTCAAAATCTAGAGCGGGCATACTTAAAATTCCCTCTTTCTTGCACCCAACAGCAAATTTAAATTATATTTACTTCAGGTTAAATTTGTAATACCCTTTACACCTCGCTCTCTGGGAGGCTTTGTATACTTTTAAAAAATTCGACTTCATGATGATATCAAATTTTTTTGGATCAAAATTTCAACGGACGGATAATGAGTATACAAAGAACGCATGCGTAAGTGCGCAATAATCACCCACGCAGTAATCAATGTAAAATCTCGCGTCAGTCAAGTTAAAGTTTCGCTAAAAACAATAATACAGGGCTTTTACAAATGTAACCGATCAGGAAAAAAACTGTGGCACCTATGGAAGTTCGTATAACAGGTTTGTCCTTCATTCACATATACTTTTTTCTTGAAACTTTTCGATTACCGGTAACCAAATACGACATTTAAAAATTTGGAAATGACTGAACGAGAGATTTTTAAATAATAAAATGAATTTACCTTCATGATAAAGTAACACCCAAGAAGTAATGGGAGAATGGTCAACCGAAATGTCAGTCCTGACGATCCCAACATGAAGGATGCAGACATCCCGACCATCTTTAATCCACGGAGAGTCAGGACTCCTAGTGTTGTGGTAACGGAAGAGGAAAATCCAAGATCGGTACCAAATGGTCCATTTACGAATACGGCCAGTTTGCAACACGCTGATTCAGGTATTCTCTTTTTTTCCGATTTTCCAATAGCAGATCATTCGAGCTTTATATATGATAATATCTTCTTTTCCTTGTTAGTCACCACCAATACGAGCGCTCAAGAGGTGACTCAAACGTCAACTCATTCCCGTGGATTCGTTCACAAAATGAGAAGTTGCAAGAACTCGTGCTGCTCCAGATCTGCCAAAAAAGTAAGTTGAAATTAGAATAAAAATTGTTAAATCTATATTTATTCTATACTTTACAAGAAAAGTATATACGGAGATAGTCTTGCTTTAAGCTCAATCCATCATAAGAGTGTAGGTTTAGCTTAACACTTAACTATGGTCCTTTTACCTTAAAGATATTTTCCAGACGAAACGAAAAAATTGGTGGTAAGGTGTACAAACTTTTCATTGTGAAAGATTAGAATATCTTTTGTTCGACTTATGATTGAGCTATACTTTGCAACAAAATAATTAACTCTTATCTACGAAATCTGTGTAAAGCTCACTTAAAAGCAGAATTTAATTCATGGTCATTCACCACTTTTTCTTTTGATTCTATCTAAATTCAGTACGATTTATATCTAGTTTTCTGATACTTTTTATTATCTTATACTGCAGAAAAAAATAGAAGGAATTTTCTCTACAAGCCTTGTAAATCTTAAAATGGACATGCAATGATTCCAAAAATTATTTTGTTCAGTGTGGCGCAGTTTTGGAGTGAAACATACATCAATCAGTTTATTTATTTCCAAGGCATTTTCTTCATCGTTTCCCTCAAAGCCAATTAATATTTTTAGATTTACTATGGGGTATGCGTTACAATTTGCGTTACTGCAACATGGGTTGGGGCCACGCATTGCATCAAATATCTGTTCATCCGTAAACCTACTCCGAGTCCAGTTTTTCAAGGAGCCAATTCCAGCCTGCACTCTACACACGTAAGTGTGAATATCCAGGCGCGCCGACTTTGGGAAAGGGGGGCAAGAATTACTTTGAACCCCGAATTGAAAAAGGCTCATAAGCTAAGCATAGGAAACATATGCTCATGGAAAAATTAACAAGTGCTTGCCCCCCCCCCCCCCCCCCAAATTTTCTGAAGTCGGCGCTCCTATAAATAACATGTTTTCGTAAATAAAATAACGGTGTTGATTAAAGGTGGTGTCCTACAACGCCCCTTTCTTCACGACTTGGTTTATCACCAATTGGACTGTACTTTTCTTCCCGCTATATTTCATTACTAGCCTTACTAAATCAAAATGCAAATCGGGCGGCAAAATCATCAGCGACAGTTTTAGAAATTTTAGGGAAAAAGGATTTACTGCAGGTACGAAGATAAAAACTTTCACGATTTACAAATTTTAACAGGAATAAAACATAATACGTGTATGATTTCAGCACGTTTTATGACCAGGTGCAGTCTTTTCTGTTTACTTTGGGTGGCGACCAACTACATGTATGTACATTCATTAAAAATACTCTTAGCCACGGAGGTTATGGCACTATTTGCAACGAATGTTTCGTGCGTATATCTACTGTCTTGGGTCATTCTCCACGAGCAATTCGTAGGAGTTCGAGTAAGTACAATAACCTTTCCAAAAACGGACCAGACATAAATTAAGTTCTCATCTGTTCAGAGAGTAGCCAACCGCAACGGCCTAGCCGCAATTAATACCTGGCACTATGATCTGCTGCTGAGGTTGAACTATAACAATGTTAAGATCAAACTAGAGCAAAGTAGTAATGCTCAATCATTTTCCTGTTGACATCGGTCATCACCGCTAACACACGTATGACAATAGTCAGTGTAATAAATACGGATATACTATTTGTCTCATTAAAACTGAGAACGGTTTGCCATGATAACAAAGTTAAAGTTACGGAAAATAGTGTTCTTGCTTTTCGACGATTACTAACTTTATACTGAATGTTCAAAAAGGTAAATCCTAAAAAATTTTAAGATCTTTGTGAAATTTTCGATTTCCAAAAATTGTCGTAACGAGCCTGAAAGCTTGACTTTGATTGTAAACTATCTAAAATTGTAATCAAATTTAATTTATGTCCTCCATTTTTCGAACAGAAACCAAAGGCTTTAGTGCATCTATTTTGAGAAAGCTACCATTAAAATTTTGCGCCTCTAAAAATAAAAATAAATAAAAAAATAGTTACCAGACAAGTGTTCTTCCCCCAGATCGTAGCTGTTATACTGTGCGACACAGGAATCGCATTACTCGCTTATATGGACGGAATAACAGGAAGTCCGACGTTAGGAGGTGTTGTTCTTGCGGCATCTGCTGCAGCTGGATCTGCAGTATACAAGGTGATTTAGTAGTCCCCCGTGGCAATCTCTGTATGAAGGAATTCCCAATAAAAAAAATTCCGCTTTCTAGGTGCTGTTTAAAAAAGTAATCGGAGAAGCTAGCTACGGCCAAGTTTCACTTTTCTTTTCCTTGATCGGACTATTTAACGCAGCTTTACTGTGGCCTTTATGTCTCACACTGTACTTTACTGGCGTCGAAATTCTTTACTGGGATTTACTACCGTGGCCTGCTCTCTTTGCTGCCAGCGGACTGTCATTAGGTATTCGACCTGAAAAGATGAATATAATTTTTTTTTTTTTTAAAAAGCAAAAATAATTTGGACATTTACATTTTAAAGCTGCCAATCTATTGGGGAATTTCAGCTGCGCGGTAACTTACGATTTGTTCATCACTTTGGGACTAATAACGGCGGTACCGGTTTCCGCAGGTAGGTTTAATTAAAAAAAGTTAATTTTTGGGATCAATTTCTTTTTTTATTTTTTTTACTCTAACATCACCATTTAGTTATTGAAAAGAAAAAATTAATTAAGTAAATTGGGAGCTTAGAAATTTAATTTAATTTTAACAGCACAAACGACTTTTTATGACATAGGTTTGTGCAACTAAAAATTCACTAGCTACATATTTGTTCATAAAAAAATCTAAGAGCCATATTAGTCGAAGTTATAAATTCGTTTACAACTTTGACGAATATTCTGCTCACGGGGCAGCAATCTAGAGTTTTGTAAAGAATCTTTTTAAAAAAGTTTTTTATAGATGTAATGCATGCCTTTGTTGATTACACTAATGAAGAATTTTTTTAAGAAGATTCATTGTAGGCGAGAACGCTGCCTGAAGAAAAAATTATCAGTCATTAGTAGCTATCACAAGAAATTACTTAAAACAGAAAAGATTCAATTCGAAATATTCGAACAAAAATAACTAGTGAGATCACAATTTTTTCCCAGCTCTGGATGTCATTCTGTATGGTGCCGAGTTTCATGGGATGAAGCTGGCTGGCATGATCCTTATCTCTGTAGGATTCTTTTTGGTTATGTTTCCGGACAATTGGCCAGACTACATCACACGCCTCCTGCGGTAAGCAAAATTCAAAGAAAAAAAATAAATAATTAGTTCTCTATTAGCACGACATGGTTTTTACATGGCCATTTGATTTTTTAATCAAAAATCTTTAGAATATAAAATATTAAATTATGCTTAAATGCCATAGGCCGCAAAAAGCCTTATACATACTAATTCTGCTACATTTAAAAATATAAAAAAAAAGTTTGCTCCTTTTTCAATAAGTAATTCGAAATTCAGCATTCCATTTTGAAAAGGAGTGAATTTGTAAAAAATCTAACGGAAGCAGAAATGCTTTAAAAGAAGGACAATATCTGCACGATCAGATTATAATTTATGGTATTTAAAAAGATTACATTCATTTTTTTCTAGTTGTAAAGTTAAAAAATCTAGTTGCTCAAAACTCTATACTAGAACATATTTTTTATAATTTTTTTTAATAGTCATGACCAGTTTAAAAAACACGATGCTTTCAGGCTTTTTTATATTTTTTATTTTTTGGTGAATTTGGAAAAGCCGCTAGTTGATACGCTTTACAAATACTATCACGAAAAATGTAATTTCGCACTTCAATTTTATTTTTTTTTGCTCTTTCTGAATCTTCCACAATATGACACATTGTTCCACACACGAGAACATCATATTAGCATCTTGTTCTAATTTTCCCAAAACTAAGAGCCTATTTAGCCTTGCTACTCTTAAATGCAAATTCATTATTGAAAAGGAAATTGAAGCAAAGGAGTTAGGTGCAAGGTTGGATAGGTTTGGGTAAATAAAAACGACTTTCTCTTAATTTTGTTTTGGGTATATGGTTGATTTCAGAAACGTCATTCTACTCAGCCATAGCGCAAGGTAAGTTCACAACAGCAGCTTTTAGCAAAATGCTTGTTAAGCAGCACGGTTTAAGCAATTTGTTGTTGTCAAAGTACGTTTATAAAATCACAATGTTTTATGTACAGCTTAAATTAAGAACTAACCACATTTTAAGACATATCCGGGCACAACCTCAATCATATTAACCATTAAAGGAAAATTTATGAAACTTATTATGACTAAACTGCTATTCTTACTTGACTCATTATTTAACAGACTATCGTAATTTTGAAAAAGTGAAAATATTGATCATTAGTAAAGATTGGGTTCAGACTGGAATCTTTTAAACATAAGGCGTAAATCAGAGTTTTTTTAGTTTAGTAAAATACTTTAAGTGCAAGAGATTTACTTTGTGTAGTTATGATGTGGCTAATCTAATCTTTGAGCCCTTTTCTTAGTTGTAAAGCCTTTCAATAAAAATCGGATGGGTACAGTAATAAGTTAAGACTTTAAACGTATTACACAAAGAGAAATTTACCGTATTTAGGAGTGGGCAGTTTTTAAGTTTAAGCTGAATAAAACTTAAAACTTTTTTAATGAAAGATTTGTTTATTAACCCATTTTAAGATTTGCATGATTGTTTCTTAACGGCTACAGAATTTTACCGACCAATATTTGAACAAAATCACCTTTTAAGTTTACTTTCAGATTGCTGAAATCATCAAATTCATTAAATGCACATTATTAATAATTTTTGATCACGGTAAAAATCACGCATATTTTTTTGTTACTGTAATGCCTTACTTTTGCAATATTTTAAATTGTGTCATGTCAACGTTAGTTGCCAAATGGTCTAACAAAAAGATTAGTTTTTATTCACTTTGGCAACAAACATTTTTCTTCAAAAATAAGCTAAGTCTCCCCATCAATTTTAAAATTTGATCTCGTTATGTTCCATTTTTTAAAATTAATTAATTCTTATGAAAATCTCAATTTTCTGGTAATATGAAATTGAAACATCTGCTATTTGGATCATGCATATCAGTTCAGGCACGATCTAATTTAAAAATCTCCAGTAGATAGATGTATTTATTATTTCTTGTTTGCCAGTTTTTTCTTTCTTTGTTCTACATGTTGTTATAAATGTTATGTGTTTGAAAAATAGCTTATCCTGTAGTCGTAAACCAAGAACCTATGATCACTCCGATCATCAACTACTTGGACATTAGAGTGCATTTAATCGTCAACCTTCTGCGATCGTTCAACTTCACATCTACTTGGGTACGTAATTATTTTCTTTCCCAATTTTTTTTTTTAGAATTTTCTTTCATTAGTTCATTTGTAATCGTCCCGCCAATTGTTTCACTAAACACTGAAATATTTTAATATTTTTATAACGATGTCATTTATGTCAAGTTTAAACCAAATGAAAGAATTGTAATCAGCAAAATAAATTTTATGCTAGTTTGCTGAATTTTAGCTCTGACAATAAAAAACGATTTGTTTAAACAGCTCAGATAAGCTTATTTCTAAAGAAATTAAAATTTAAAATTAAAGCCCTCAGCTAGGCAATAGATTAAAGCGTCAGAAACATCTTTACCATTAATCAATAATAGAAAAATCACTTCCAGTTTTGAAACAGCAAAAAGTTTGACCAAAATTTGTCGAAATAGCCTTAATGGTCGTTCAAAATCTATTTATTGACACCCACAACTAATGGGAAGCAATTATAAAAAAAATCAGCTTATTACATTTTTAGCTAAATATTGCCATCAACAGAAGTTTACATGAAGTTTGAAGATGCCATGGTTGAAGATTCTTATGATTCTATCTTCCAGAGTCCTGGAAGTTCCTATGAGCTTGAATTTTTTATTTTAATAAACCTTCAAAGCAGGATTATTTTCCTTGCTCAAAAAATATTAGAGATAATTTTATCATCAATATATCATTATCAATATTTCTTTTTATGCATTTTTGAATGATTGTTTTTTCCTACATTCACAATATAACTTTTAGCTTTAACCTTTGGCCGAGTTTACACTTTCATCACTTTCAAATTCACTAAATAAAAATAAAATTAGATTTTCTCTCATAGAAACTTGACAGTTTTTACGTAATCTTATTATTTCACATATTTCCCATTTACGCTGCTTAATTTTATTTATCTTTAGATTAAAATATGTAATGATATTTGTTCCACAGATGGAGCAGAAGACACAGACATCCTCAATCTGGTCAAAGAAGAGATGTGATTGATTATAGAACAGGGTACATTCGATCTCATCTTCGGTCTCCATCTGGCAGGGTCAGATGACCCGATCCAGAGCACTTGGATCCAGCGCTTGCGGCCAATGTTATTTACCAGTAAATTTTTAATCCAGCAATAGTTTGATACTCATTAGTTTTTAGTCGTTCGCCTATTGGCATCTGTTTTAACGTTTTTGTCTAAATTCTCAAAGTTTTTACCAGCTGATTGCTCTTATATTCAAATTTAGGCAAGGTTTTCCTTTTTCGTGCAATCTGAGATTTTAAAAGATTTTCTTGTTATACATTTCTTTTTAATTATTATTAAACTTTAAAACTTTGTACGCTTCATATTTGAATAAATCATTGATTGTTTCTTGGAAATCTTCAAGACATGAAATGATGATTTTAATTTATCAAATATTACAGTAAAACTATAAGGGTTAAACCCAAACCACATGTGAAGCAACTATAATTTCAAAAATCTTTTACATTAACTTCGAATTTCCGTGAAATGGCAGATCCTGATACTGTAAAATGCTACCTGCGTAAGAATAAAATCATGCTTTCCATGTTATGACCAAAATTTAAAAACGATGCAAAATTTTTACAAATTCTAAAAATTATTATCTCAAACCCTGATTTTTAATAATATGAAATTTTTATGGAAAATATGATGTATTCGATGTTTAATTATACAATAAAAAACAAAGTTATAGGATCACACCCGTCCTGACTTATCTACTAACTGTTTTTACATGACTAAAACACTGATGTATTAGTAAATAAATGTCATCACTTCATGGTACGAATTCGTACTCAATAAATATTATTTACTAGCGGTTTTTCCGTCTTTGATTTAAACAAAAGTTCCGTTCTTACAACTAATCAAATAGGTGATAAAAATGCTTACCTTTGACACCATTTATAATTCGTCATGGGGGAAATGCTTCGATAAATATTCGTACATGTCTTCTAAATTCCTCGATCCGTTATATTCGGAAATTTTTTCGCCGTTTTTATAAAGGAACAAAGTAGGAAAGCCTTCAACCTGAAAAAGAAAGAATTTTAATATTTAAAAAAAAAGATTGGCAAGGCGGTTCTCACAAATAGGACAAACATTTTCGCATCGTCTTATTTTGTCATTACTAAATGTCTATTTTAGAAGTAAAATGCTACTTCTATTATTCTTTTACACAGATTTGAAAACTTGACCCCCTACATAAGGAGAAGAATTAATGGATTCTCTCTCAGTTTAAATTTAAGAAAACAGGTAAATGACCTTTCAATCACACTTTAAGAACAGTTTGAAATATTTGGGTCAAAGCCAATTTCATTTCAATAGACAGTTTCCTTTGTATACTTTTTTTAAAGGACAAAATTGTTAAAAAGTTATTGACTTTCTCTTAGCTGTAAAACATAAAAAAACTGCTGATAAATTTTTGGGAAATCCTTTGCATGAAGCAGGGAAATTTAATAACTTTTCAAACTTACCTCTTGTTCGTTACATAGCTCCTTGCTATTCTCTAGAGTACAATCAACTTTGACTAGACGAACATTGGGTACACTCAATACTTTTTTATTTAATTCAGCCCAAGTTGGAGCAAGTCTTTTACAATGACCACACCAAGGTGCGAAAAATTTTACAAATGTTACACCCTGCGCAATACGTGACTGGAAATTTTCAGAATTCAGTGTAGCAACTGAACCGTCTGGATCTTCTTCTACAACAGCTTCTTCTTCTTTCAGCCCCAACATTTTATTTATAAATGATTTTAAATCACTTTCAGTTCTTTGACCCTGATATTTTTCAACCTAAAAAAATAATACATACTTCAGATATTCAAGTTTGCTAGTTTAAGCTAAGAAATATTAAAAAAGAAAGAACTTACAACTTTGCCATCATGAATCCAAAGTAAAGTTGGATATCCTTTAATCTCTAAATTATTGCAAACGGAACGATGAACTGTACAATCCACTTTGGCAATTCCGACTGAAGAATCATCCTCTAGTGATTTCGCTAAATCTTCCCAGGTAGGAGCTAGTTTCTAAAACATAAAAAAAATTATCATCACAATACAAAATGAATTACATAAGTTATGTTAACAGTATAAATTTTTACCTGGCAGTGACCACACCATGGTGCATAAAACTTAACAAAAAAATTTCCTTTCTGCACATGCTTGTCAAATGTAGATTCTGTTAATTCAGTCAGACCATGAACAGTCGTTGGGGGAACTACAATTTCTTCTTGAGGAGCTGTACCTAGCTGTTCATTTATAAAAGATGTTAAAGAGGGCAAATCCCTTGTTCCTCTAAATTTTACACCTTCAGCAGTTCCTAATTTGAAAAATTTTAACCTACAACAAATTTAACAGAATTTTTTTACACATGATAAAAATGAATTAATTTTAATAATGAAAAAAAATTGTACTTACGTAGGATATCCAGTAACATCATTTTCTGAACACAATGTGTTGTCGGTGGTACAATCTACTTTGGCAATAGTGACTTGGCTTTCCGGATCTTCATTTAGCATTTCAGCTAGTTGCTCCCATGTTGGATGTAGTCTTTTGCAATGACCACACCTGTAAACAAAAATCATAAAAAAATTCATAATCTTGTCAATTTTTTGAACCCAGAAGACTTGATTGGTTCCTCTGATTCTAACCTCCAATATTAAAGTGTGAAAAATCGGGAAACCATTAAATGCATTTCTTTTTTTTTTTTTTTAAAAGATTACTTTTTTAGTTTTTAGTCTCCGAATGCTTAAAAGATACTTCAAGTATCTACGTGACAAGATAAAAGGAATTGCGGCTATTTGCAAAGTCCATAAGGTTAACCTCAACTTACCAAGGTGCATAAAACATTACGAAATGATTGTTCTTCGGTATTTCTACTGGGAATGTGTCGGCTGTGTAATGTAATACTTTCTCTTCATTATCGGCGATTGTTAATATTAAATTACAGAAAAGGTAACACAGAAAAAATAATATCACTTTGTAAATCATTTTTTCGACTTTTAAGAGTGAAAACAAGATACTCACGCTACAGTGTCGCCAACATAACCAAACTAATGTTATATATTTATTTAGATTCTTTTATTCAGGATTTCCGTTTTTTATTTTTTTGAAAATACATCAAGCAAATCTTTGCAAATAATAAATTACATACTTTTTTTCCCATAAATACATGTTGTGTTATTTTGTTTCTATCTTTAAAATAAAATCAAAATCCCTCAATTCCATTTTCCTTAAGTTTTTTGCCGCTATAAAGTTAATAAGACAGTGTTTAAACATGGCTGTGGCTGTGGCCCCGCGATTTTTAAATTTATAAATTTTTAAAAACCATCAGGAAATAAACCTGATTCGATTTGCTTTTAATTTTGTTTTTGCTTCAAATTTTACTAATTGTGACTCAGAAAAACTACGGATGAAGTTGTAGGTTACTCTGAGAGAGAAAAAAAGGAAAAATTTTACTATGATAAGCTTTTTATTTGAGTCTTAAGAGCAGAATCAACATCCAATTTTAACTGTCTACACGTCCAAATGAACCATTCTGGCGGAGGTATTATTAACTCTGTACATTCCTTCATCCCTTTTTGTATAAACGGAAAAGAGTATAAGTGCATGTGTACAGGAACTACTTGGGACTCATTTTCTCTCAAATATAATGCTTCCAATATCTCTGGTGGTAATGTCTGTAAAAGAAAATTATTATTATTATTATTGTTATTGGCAATAAAGTTCAAAAGTTAATCAATTCAAGTAATTTAATCTTGAATATAATCTTTATCTCACCAGGCGCTTTTTTGACTGAGGATTTTCAGGCCCTAAATCAACTCCAACATCTCCCATTTTTACTATTCTTGAACCAAAACGATCATCGCCTAATATCGGTGACATACACTTTGCTACCATATATAATCGTAATGCATTGTGTTTATTAGTGTTTACTTTTACTTTTACCAGACTACCTAATTCTGAAGAAGACAATACTTCATGATAAACATTGAAGCCAAACACTTCACTCCTTTTTTGAGAATTTTTTGACCATTCATCTACAAAGTGGCTATTTTTTGTTTCCTTATTGAATTTTATTCCAAATCTACCTCTAAAAAAATTTTTACAAGGATTTCCACATGTGACTAGCAAATAAGTATCTGGAGTTTTAAGTGAATCAGCCCGTAATATATATTTTGATACTTTTTTTTCTGCGGTCTCATTTGCTGTCAAAATTAATATTCCAGAGGCATATCTGCAAATAAAACATTGTCAGCTTTTATTTTGAATGTAAGCACTTGTTGGAAAATAGTTTTTAATACACAAAACCAAAGTATTTACTTTTCTGGTACTTTTTTGACTGATAAAACTTCAAAACCTAATTTGTTACTTATTGCATCTATTACGTCACTTAAAGCCAAATCTTCAAAAGTTTTAGGTTGGTAATGCAATCGAACATTTTTGACCTCAAATTCTCTCCAGCGTCCAATCCCATAAGGTTTGTCCAAGACTAGAATGCCATCTGAAAATATGGACAAAAATCTTATAACATATTTCATATAAAAAAAACTGAAGTCTGACTTTCAGAAAAAACAGAATCCAAAGTATCGAACTTATTTTTGTCTTCTTGCAATTTAAGCCAGGAGTTCATAAATATATAAAATTATTATCTTACCTTTGTTATGAATTATGCTATTGATCATGTGATCCACTAGCTGAGTTTTGGTGAACGTTTTGGTAAAAATGTGTAGATTACTTTCATTTGAGCTTACTTTAGAAGCATCTAAATTAACTGAGTAGGTTCGTGTTGCAGATTTGAAAAAACTGAAAACGTTTAAAGCACTACGATTTCGAATAAGACTCATTGATATAAATTACGTATCTGTTTCAGTGTGCCCTAACATGTTTACTACCAGAAAACTGAAGAAAAAATATATAAATAAATTAAAATTAAAAAGCTAACCTAACCAGGTTTCAAAATTACTTTGTTATTGTTTATAGTAGGTGGCGGTGATATCGTTCTGTTTACATTTGAGGTTATGTGGAATGGCCATTCCTCTTTCTTAGCAGTTTGAAGTTGTTTTTTTAAAAATATCATTTTCCTTCCATTTCGGTTAGTATTTTCATAAATTAACTGACGCTTATATTTTTAGAACCCATAAAATTTTTTTCAGGTGGTATGGATCCTAGTCAAAACTAAACACTTCACTGTTCTCACAATGAACTGGAATCACTTAACTGGAACTTGCACAGGAATGTGCCCAATATCAGAAATAGTAACAAGAGAAAAAGAGGGATTGTTGCATAAATTTGAAATGGTGAAGGGAACAGAAAACAACAAGCGTCCAAAGGCTGACTCAAAGAGGGTTGTAAAATGTTACACAAGATCTGCTGCAGGTCAAATAGTTAATAACCCTTCAGATGTAAGACCATTTCCTGTTCTAATAAAGACAATCAATTATTTATTTCAAGAAATTTTTCCACTGCATAAACAAAAACCTATTACAGTTTACAATTTTATGTTTGATCGCTTAAGGTCAATTCGACAGGATGTGGTTGTTCAAAATCTAAATCCTGTGCAATGTATAGCTATATTAGAATCTGTAGTTAGGTTTCATGTTTATTTTGGTTATGTACTGTTGAATGAGGATTTAAATGATTATGATCCTCATATAAATGATACTCATCTGCATGAATGTTTAAAACGATTACTGTATTGCTATGACATTGTGGAAAAAAATGGAAATGACATGAAAAATTGGGGTGAAGACTTCAAGCCAGGTGAAATTTTAGAAAGCCGTGTTGAAATGGAAAGTATACACCTTTTATTTAACTTAGGGGATTTTTTGGCAATTTCAAGAGGTGTAAACTTGATCCTCTCAGATAAAACAAATTTATTTAAAAGCAGCCTAATTCTATCAATTTCTTGGTATTTAAAAAATTATGTAAGGGTGTTTTCTTACACTCAAAAATTACCAGCTTTGATGTTATGTGCAGTTGCTAAATATATACCAAAAATCAGAAAATATTCTTGGTGGGTAATGTCTAATGCATACAGCACAAATAATTGTGAGTATCCAGTAAGTCAAATCAAAGATATGTTGCTATATAATAGCAATTCAGAAGTACTTGAAGATTGTAAATATTTTAGCATAAAGGCAAATGAAAAGCATGTCAATTTTTTGAAGAAAAATTTTAATTCTTTACTGCCAGAGAGAAAACCAAATAAATTAAATTTTGTTGATTTTAAATTAGATAATTTAAATTTAAATTACATTTTAGTCAAAAGCGAACAATCTTAATATTTATTTAATTTTTTAAAATTATTGCTCAACTGGATTCGTAATTGATATTTTTTAAATGTCATTAAATAATGCTAAGGTAAAAAAGGCAATTTTCCATAAAGTTTCCATTATTACTTTTTTATTACTCTGAGAAATAAGTTTTTAACACATAAAGAGTGCCACTGATCTCGTAAAAGCATTCATTTTTAAGGTACGGAAAATTGGATTTCTTTTATTATTGGTGACTTGGTCGAAGCAGAGGCATGCACGGTAACATCACGCCAAGATTGCGTGTGTTTGGGGGCTCCTTCCCTCCACCGAGTTGAAATGTTGTTTTCGCGTGTCAAATTTTGATTCCGTTTGTTTCTCTCCTCGGCAGTATCTACCGTAAAGACTTATCTTCTTATTATTTAACAATTTACTTATGACTTTTTTGCCTAAACCTCAATATTGTACATATATATGTATAATGCGCTATTATTTTAGTTCTCGATATTGTTTTATATTAATCGGAAGAATAGCTCCCTCGTTTTTTAATGCTTTTTCAGAGTCTTTGGGAATTTAAATAACTTGTGCGTTATTACAGGGGTTAATTCCTCTAATTACTTCCTATTTCTGGAATATACATTATGGCTTAATTTTAAATAAATGACCAGGGGTGGAAATGATGATATGATAGGGCGGGCGGTCGAGATGCCGCTATAGAATAGAAATAAATGGTTTGACAAAATGGGATTAGTTAAATTTCATTGATCTGGCACGGTAGGTCATTAACCAGAAGCTTTTTATAGTTCACTCAACTTTGTTGATTTAAAAAACGAGCTTCAAGGGTTCTAATTTATTTGATACTTAAATCTTAAACTCACAATTTTCTGAAACTTCAACCTAGTTTTGGGAAAGCAATTTTGCGTACATTAAAGATGCATCTGTTCCAATAGCACTATTTTTAAATTTTTTCCATTTACCTCATCTTACGTACCCTTTGCGCCTATTTAGATTCAGATTACATAAGGTAAAAGCCCCATTTATTGACCAAGCACCAGTCATTGACCAAGCCAAAAGCTAAACATGCTTACCTTTGTATGGATGTTTAGCTTATGGCCGGTGAGTCACTGATGCTTGGTCAATCACTGGGTGTTTTAGCTTATGTAATTACCTTACCTTATTGTTAGATGAACAGATCACTTATACTTCTTTCTTATTCACTCACTAAACATTTTCTATGACACTCACAAACTAAAAAAAACTTGAAGGTTTTTTAGGCCGACTTAAAAAACGTTTATCTTAATGATTGCTGATGAGTATTAGTGCTCAGGCAACCGTACGTTAAAATGAATATATTTCTACACACAATACTCGCAGTGTTATAGACTTCGTGCAGAATACATCTTCCTACGAGTACGCCTAACCTTTGTCTGGTGGAAGCTGAACAGATTCAAGGTAAAATCCATTTGAAAGATTAAAGGCAGTTGCACGGTCCCTATTTCTGCGTTTAAAAATTTCTTAAAAAATTTCTCTTCCTAAAATAATGCGATTTTGCCTTAAATCGTTTTAAAATTCTCTAACTTTCCTTCAGAGTTACATATATCACACAGCAATATGAAGAAACTTTAAGATTGTTTTGAGATAGCTTAAGATTATTTTTTTTTCCTAAGACTGTTTGACTTACTCTCCCCTAAAACGTCCAATTATTCGGGCACACTTTATTTTCCTAATGAACTCTATTTCTCCCTCACAAATGCGATTGTGACCGAATTTAACGATATGAGATAAGAATCTTCCCCTTAAGGTCTACAGCTTTCACTTTCAAAATTGGTGCGTAAACACAACTGTCGGTTTTCCTTTCATTCTCTTCCCTAGTTTTCATTATATACTTCCTTCGTCTCACCCGGCAATTAACGTATTGGTATAGCAATACAAATTGCGTGTCACAATTGTTTTTTCTTTAGTTTCATTAAGAGAGTGAAAAAGGGCGGTCGCAATATTATACATGAGGGTTTTGCTATATTACGATCGTGACTTTGCCATATTTGATTCCAAGAAAAGAATAAATATTTTTTTGAATTGCGAATGTTATTCCAGAAAGATTTATGAAATCAAACTGCATTGACAAAATCAAGAAGTTGATATATTTTAACAATAAATCAATCATTTCTTCTTGGTTAACTTTTCCAAGAAAAACGAGATGCTCATATTTTTTTGACAAGAATTCACTTTGGGGGGAGATAGGGTTCAACAGATCCCCAAAGCCTAAATAAATGGACTTGAGACGTGCTCTTGATTGATAACCCCTTTCTAATCTTCTAGATTACACTGACAACTACAATTATCGCCGTTAAGCTTTCCTTTTTTTTTTTCATAGAGAAAACATAACGCCCACTTTTTTTCAAAATTTAAAACAATGTAGTTTTCTATGAACCAGTTTTTTGACTGAATTATTCTTTTTTAAATTTTTGCCATGAAAGCTAATTGCCCTACAATGGAGAAAAAAGAAAAATAATTATTCTTGTACGAATTTACGAACAGGATATTTCAAAGGTCCACTTAACAGGAAATAAAATAAATAAAAGTTTTAAAAGCAAAGTTTGTTTTTTCCCGAGTACTGAAGTTCATTTGAATTAACTAACATAGGTTTCATGCAATGAAAACTTTATCAACTTGTGTTTTCTATGCTACACAGAACTTTCCGTTTGAATCTCTCCCCCATTTTCTTTTGCATGGTTGAGAAAGACATAAGAAGCAGCGGGATTTAACTTAGAGCCTTAGTAACGAAAGTACACCGCAAGGATTTTGGTTAGTTTAACAAAATATTTCAACTGAAATATTATCAAATCTTTCTCAGAATATCTTCAGGCTAATTATATTTTAACGACAGTTGTCGTTCTCTCCATCGGCAATACTTTGCCTAATGAAATCCCGAATGCAAGGAATGGCGGGCACTACGGCCGTACACTAATCACAATTATCTTAAAGAAAAAAATTCATCAAAACAGGTGAGCGTTTTTATATTACCCAAACCGATAAGTTATATAGTTAATTCAGTGCTTTCTGCAGTTAGATTTATAGGCAGTGCTAAAGGAACGGACTTCGCAATAGGACAAAATCTCCTAGCTCCTAGCAAGTTAAAAAGTTAACTTACTAGCTTGACTAGTAAGTCATAAGAGATTCGAAAATTCCTGTGTTTATTTCTTGCTGAATTAAATTTTTTCTAATCTATTCTTTGAAGTTCTGAACCCTTTTCATGGCTTTTTCTACCCCTCATTAACTAAATAAACCCCGTCCTACCTTTTTTAAAATTGACCATCACTTTAATATGACATAATTATTAAAATTTTCTGTTTGAAAACCTTTGACGATCCACAATAAACGACCCATGTAAAATAAGTGAATTTCCAAGATTATCTGGCTTTAACCCGACCAGGGGGGGAACCCATTTAATATATTTCTAGAACGGGTAAAGCTTTTTTATTTCTTTTAATAATATTATTTTTTTATCCCGCGAAATAATAGGAAGGGATTTAATTTTTTGGGGTGTCCTTGGGTTAGGAAAAAGGCAACTGAGGGATTTAATCCCCGAGAAGGATTTCGGGCAGGAAAGGTTTAAAAGGGAGAGTTTTGTATTCATGAAGGGCTATAAAATGTGCTTATTAGCTCTGTGTATATTGCAGGAGAATTTTAATGCTCGTATGTGGTATCCGCGCAATCCTCTTTTATTAACTTCGTCTTTGTATTCCCGTGATACATTTCCTCGTTTACGTTTTATATCCCTTTACATGTTGATCACTGTTGACCGTTATATTTCATTTGCCCCCGGGTGATGGAAGGATGGTAATATTTGACATTATGGTCGGAAATAAACCCAGGCACCCGAATAACGATTCAAGAAATGAATAATGCCAGTCGAAAGTTTGGCTTCTTTAAACCGAAACGAGATTCGTCACTTATAATGAACTGGAAAGAGGAAGAAGAAAGGTTTGTAGTGCTTTCTTTCATTTCTTCAAAGCTCAGACGATTGAACTCTGATTGAAAATTTCACCCTTCGCTGACTGCCCATTAATATCAACAATAAAAAAGGATCGAAATTGAATTATATTATTAAAACATTTGGAATTTCACTTTTTCTTCGGGATCAATTGACTGAGACGTTCAAATTGCAATTGAAAAATTCAGTTTTTCATGCTGCAAAAGTTTATTTACACGTATATCCGTATTTATTGTTCTTATTTATTTGCATTGCGTGCGGCATGAACACCCCCCCGAGCTAATTGTACGGACGAGTACGAGTTTTCGGGAATAATCCTATGTGATTACCATGTAAATAGTTCTCGGTATTTGGGGGTGGAACTGTAGGCGTGATACAATCAAAGTACCAAAGAACCGATCGATTAAGAGATTACGGTTAAGTTTTGTTGATAGACGCAAATAAGGATTTAAAATTTAACAGGTTTTGTAATGTGATGAATGGAAAATCATGGCACGAGGAAAAGGAGTGTGAAGCCGTTAACTATGAATGCCATGAATGGCTATAAATGTCATTCAAACTTGTTTTAGATTTTGGGCACTAATAAAAAATGAAGTTAAGGTCAGATAAGACTGACATGATCGCAAACCTCGAATCCTGAAAAGGATAGGAAGAATTGCTACGGCGACCCTAATTTGAGTATTAAATTCAAATGGGAAAACATCTTCGAGAACTAATTCTTTTCAAAAACCCTTCTCTTTATCTTCTGATTACTTTCAAAGGAAAAATACTAAATCCTAAATTAACTTTTATCATGACGCCACAAAAATTGTAAAACACAAAAGCCTCGAAACAATGGAAATTCTGTGAACTAGATGCATTTTCCCAAATTAATACGAAAATAAAAAAAGAATAGGGAACCGAGTGAAATTCTTTGATAGGTAAACTAATGGAGGGAAAATGTCATGAGGAAAAAAAAACACAAAACAAATGTAGTTTCATTCTGAAGTAATCAATCTTAAGGCTAGAGAGTTTTCGGTTTGGAAAATCTTTCCCATTCCACTCGTAAAATTGGAAGAGAAATCGAATCCCCTTATTATGTCAAACTGTAAATGAAGAATATTCTAAGATTCATTTTGTCACGTGGATTTCGGTTGTTATGTCGAATAGTTTTTCCATCAAAAGCTAAGCACCATATGGAACTTTTAAATAACGAACACGAGGTTTGAAAATTCGATTAAGCGCAGGCGCCAGATTTCCAAAAGCTACGGCTCGATCTCGTAAAAGGGAGGGAATGAAGCTTGCGTTAAGGGATAAAAAGAGCAAATGCTGTCGGTAGATTGTTATGATATCTCAGCATATGGAATAAGTACAGGAAGCGTTAGAAACTTCAGTCGGTGTTTATCGTTGAAACATGGAAGTGATACCGCGCTTTTCAAAAATATTTTTCGTCTTCACGTTTTTCGCAGCGATCGTTAAAACCGACTTTATGGGTAAGTTAATTACGTTTTAATTTATGAGAAGATAAAAATCGTCAGGGTGGATGATTGTTCTCGCCTTAATTGTCAGCGCTAAAAAAATCAAAGATCGTGCGAGGTAATAAGGGTTAATTAATGCGATCAAGTACGTGCACATATAATTTTGGGGTTTTGCTATTTCAGAAAATGGCGCATTAACACGAATCTTAAAAAACCGGAAAGAATTGTTAAAACTTCATTATTATTTTTTTCCTAATTAACCTTAAACGGTTTCATTACGATTGTTTTTCTTGATAAAATCTAAATCAGGAATAAACTGTTAAATGAATAAAGAACTAGGGATATTATTTGGTCTTCATTAAATAAGATTTTGGCGCCGTAGTCCACTTGTAAAGTTATAGAAATAATCTTTTACATGCCGTATTAGCATGTAATTAGAAATTCGAAAGGCATGATGCTAATTTTATTAATGTCACTCGATCGAACCAGCATTGCAAATTATGCAAAATTTAAAAGTTAAGTTCCTACTTATTTTTTGAGGAACATCAAAAGTTCAAAACTACGCAAAATTACAAAAAAAAATTGATTGGAACAGCTACTGGAAACCAAAAAAAACTTCGCCCTTCGTTCTGGAAAGACTAAAAGCGAACTTCAAATGTGGTACCAATTAAAGGATTCTTTTAAAAAAGAAAATTTAAGGGTTACAGAAATTTTTACAGTTACGCACCAATATTGAAAATTATTCGCCGAGCTCGAAGAAGAAAATTTTTCCCGCTCTCTGAAGTTTAGATTTTGAACCTTAGAGGATAAAACCTTAGATTTTGCAACTACACTGATTAATTGGTAAGTATTTGAGATATCACATAATAATAATAATAAAACTCCCAAAAAAAAAAAACACGGACTTATTTAGGACAATTAGAAATATCTCAAGCTTATCTACTTGAAATGTTTCATATACTGAAGGGACACTAGAAATGTTTTACTTTAAAAAACTAGACAAAACATTTCTTAATTTTTCACGGGGTTTTTGTTGCTTAATTTTTGGTTAATCATCACCTCTTTCAATTATAATAATAAATTCACGACTTACCGAAATTCGCAGCGACTGTTTTGTTCTAGCAGTTGCACACTTCTGGCTGGCTTTTCAAACCTCGGATTAGTAACAGCATAGTACACTATAAAAACAAAAAAAAAACACAAAGTTACTCGCGCGCTTCAAGATAAATCCAAATCATGGTCGAGCAAATATTAAAATCCGAAAAAGCATAAAACCTATTTAAACCGAAAAAAAAAACAGGTATCTGCCTTACAATATTGTTTTAACCCCTCAAAAAGATTTTATGACCTTCCGCATCCCAACTTTGGCTCGACTAAACTTAGGTAAAATTCGAAAATAAGAAAAATATGTCGGTGCTCTCCTGGCATATAAACGAATATTTAAAATAAATGTCTACCTGCGAAAAGCAGGTATAAGAAATTCTTTTTTTCCAAATTAAATACTAGGCAGAGCTGAGTTAAAACCGAGCCCAGCTAATTTAAATAGGTATCTATGACTTTTCGCATTCTTACACGGACCAGACTTCATTTAAATAAGTTTACTGAATATTGCTGTAATGACTTCAACGGTTCTGTTGCAATATTGCTCTACGTAATGACTTCTCTAAGAATTTTTCATGAGTGAATTTTATTCAAATTTTGTGAAATCTTGTTTCACTAGAATTTATTTAGATCAATGCAATACAAAATGTCTTACAAGTAACATACCGGTATATTTCACGAATAAAGTTATTGTAAAGCTTAAATAATCACAGCGTACTTTTTGAGAATTTATTATCCCGATCCACTTTAAATGTAGTGACATGTAAATATTTGCGGAAACATTTATCCAACGATGGGTTTCACAACAAAGAACCCATATCATCACATAAACGTAATCCCACTAACGAGAAGGATGATTAAAATTAAGTAAAGAAAATCCACTTGAAAACCTCTTTAATTGAGAGGTTAAATGGTTTGGGGGAAGGAGGTTGCGGTTTTATAAAAAGGCAACCAGCCCAAGTTTACAATGAAAATGTTTAAAAGCGAGCCCATCTTGTCAGTTTCAAGTTGGGAAAGGGGTAAAAGTTCGCGAAGCAAGTCTAGCAGACGACAGACGAGGAGAATTAAGGAAACTTAACTTTGACTTATATAGTACAATTTTAATCTACTATAAATGCTGCATAGCGATTTCCTTGTCGTGAAGCTTTTACTGGAAGATTATCCGTTATTAATTCCAACAAAATACCTTTCTACGTTATTTCAACTCGGACATTTATTTTAATTCTATAAGCGAAACAATGCTTTGAATATTTGCAAAAAAAAAATACAAGCGACACTGCTTTTTTGACACCACAAGTTTTGTTCGATCAGAGCATTGATTCCCACCGCAATTTACTCATTTCAAATCCTGCGGCACTGCCATTTCCTGTCTTGGGATCTTTCAAATAAAAAATTTTCTTTCCCTTAAGAGAAAAGTTTTTCCGGAATTGAATAATTCCGAGACTTAACGTGTAGCCGAGCGACTTAATAAAAATGTCACAACCGCGTAGCGCAGGTGTTTTCTATTATCTTCCTTTTATCTGATTAGAAGAAAAATTTTTTTTCGATTTTCATCTTTTTCCCGAAAATAGCCGTTCTAGAAATTCTGATTACTAGCACTTAACTTCTAAGAGTCGGGGCCCGAGTGCGACTCGTGTGCTCCAAGTCCACTTTCCCTGTTTGAAAATCTCATTTCAACAACCTTTTTGTAATTCGAAACCTTTTTTCCGATTTTTAGTCCGTTATTTCTTCGACGTATATGGGTTTTTCCACTCGGTGACAAAGGATTCAACTTATCTCACCATCAGCCGAATCGGACTTCTCGCTCCACGGCCACGCATAACTATGTGGAAACCACTTTAATTAACAGAGAAAGCCGATTCATATTTCATTTAGCACTAAACAATGAAGTTGAGGTCAACCGTTATAAAGAGGCATTTTAAAACCGTGTCCACTGGTCTTTAATGAAAAAGGAGTCCAGCTGGGAGGTAAACTCCCCTCTTTTACCGATAAATATTTTTTGATGAAAGGTAGAGCCTTCGTCTCTGTTGGTGGTTCTTTAATCAATACCTCTTTGTTATGTTATGATTTTCCTGCCTTTTTATTTTTATACTTCCTTATTTAAAAATATTTTTTTTCCCTTTCGTACATCGTAAATGAAAATCGATTGGGAAATTATAAGGATGGTTGGTGTGAGTCATTAATCATTCACATTATATAGAATTACAGTCAGCAGTTTCGGTTGAAGCAGTGATATGTGTCATCCGAGAACAGTTTAACTTTCTGAATAATGCCTTTAATTAATTTCGCATTGTTCTAATCCCCCTCCTCCTCGATTCTGTTTCTTCTCCTTATTCTCCTTGTGTTAGAACCTTCTCACTAAGTTTGCTTACGGGTGTAAAGGCGAGAAATGTAACGGGAACGAAAAAAATGTTTCAACATTCAAAAGATTTGATAAGAAGTCGATAATATTCGTTTTTCGGAGATATCTTAAAAACTTTGTGGTTTTTTAGGAGAACGACGATGAAGGCACTTAGCGAAATGCGGTTTTGATAGTTTGATTCGGTTTTTCTTAATTTCTTAGCTCTGGCAGAAGTATTCAAACTCGTTTTTACAATGAACGACAGTAAAATTATTATGTCGCTTTAAAATAAAATAAAAAACTAAAAAAAGCATAGATTCATTTCATGAAATTGACTAAATGAATAAAGGATTAAAATATATTTCATTTTCTATCCATAACAATTCAATTTAACGAATTCCATTCTGTTTTTTTTTTTTAAATAAACCTCAGTTGGTATTAACCAGAAGATTTAGTTTTAATAATTAAAATGTAGAACGCATGTCGAAATTAATTCAATTCTCACGCAAACCGATTTCTCCGATTGAATTTCGGGCCCAGACTAATTGCTTTTCAAACATTATTATCATGTTTAATTACGAAAAAAAAAAACAATTAATTAAAAATTAAGTAATGAAACTTTACAGCCAAAAGAAACTTTTTCGCGAGCCATAAACGCATCGCATCGAATCAATAAGAAAACAGATCTACAATTGACGAAATGAGGGTAAAAAAAGAAAAAAAAAAAAGCTTTTCATTTCCAGAATAAAGAAGACTCGGATCCAATCCGAGAAAATGAAGATGCTAAGAAAAAAAGACAGACTTTACAAAACGGAAAAGATTAAAAAAACGATTAAAAGAAAGCAGTAAGTTTCTGAAAGAGTTAAATACCAGCCTGTTTCGTTGTCTTTGTATTTGCTTTTTACGACCCTTTACCCGAGGTGACACGTTTGAAGTACTGCTTCGAATACAGACAATCATTAAAGAAATAATATGTTGAAGTTTTGATAAGCCAGAAATGGAAAGTAAAGAACTTTTTTATTTGTTTGGAAAGACAATAAAGCTTTCAAAGCTTTTCGGTCGAAACCTTTTCGACAAAAGAGTGTTAATGAGGTTTTTCCCCAATCGATCCCTGCTTTCTTTTCTTTTAACTTTATGAGTACATCTGCTAGCTATGACTTCAGGCGCGGTTTCTTTAAAAAAGTCGCAATTTCTCTTACAAGACGAATTAGCTTCTTGTAAAATTGTAGAGAATGCGATTTTGAGGGAACGATAAGCTTCAGGTTCCAGTCGATTGCTTTAATAATTTTACATGCTATGACAGAGTGTAGGAGTAAATGTAGATTTATTTTGAAATGCTTAGAACACTCCAATTTGAATTAATTGATGTACAATTAATATTAATATAGGTTATAAATATTTAATCTTAAATTGAAAGGGTTTCTAAATTTATCGGCGAAGGAAAATCAGTTTCCTTCCATCAGTTTTATTCATAAGCTTGAGCCATCCCACAGAAGTTACCAATGATTATTTCATAATAATGTTCTTGGTAGGAGCAAATCGTTCGCGAATATTCCTCAAAAAAATAATACGCACCATACAGTTGCACGAATGCTCACACTCCTCTAGCAAGAATGGCTTGCAGGAGGAGGCAATTTTCCCCTTCTTCTTCAGCTTCGATTAATGTTAAACAAGTCCTAAGATAGCTGCCGAGGTTAGGGTTTCACACGACAGGTACAATGTCTAGCAGTCAAAATATGTGAATTAAATCTTAATCCTAATAGAGAATGCAGATTAATTCCCTTTTTATGCTTAACAGCTTTCATAACCAAATTTAAATCGCATTTTTCATTTTAAAAATTTGATTAGCGTTCTGATATTCAATATTTTTCTAACCAGAAACACAATAGTCATATACATTGTTTGAAATCAGATGCATTGCACGGCTTTTTGACCTCAGGCGGCAAAGAAAGCAAGAAAAAAGACGGCTTTTTTTCTGCCATTATGTTGAACATCAGCTACTCTGAAGAATATGCATGCATTTTCATAAAAAAAAATATTATGTCTAAAGCCGAAAAAGCAATGAAGAGATTAATTTTAATACGGTTCGGTTTAAGCACGCTTTACTAAACATTTATTTTCCTCAAATAATAGAAAAAAATTACGACAGTATTGTAGAATGAGGTCAAATCACCCTGCATGAAATGCTTCATGATATTTCCTGTCAGGCAGACGTAGGCAGGGCATAATATTAACATTTTATATCTTTAATTCCCTTTATTTTTTAGGGATGACCCATCAAAATAAACTTGGTGATCATCGAAAAGCCCGGACACCCCTCAAACAGCGAATTTAAACAAAATTAATCTATAGGAGATGATGTGAAAGAAATGCAAATGAACGAAGCCAAACGAATGACACCGACGGTGATCAACAAGGGGGCAAACCCGTCAAGTTGACAAAACAAATATTGATGTTGGGAAGTCCGAAGGGGGATGGATAATAAACATATTCTTTATGACATTATTATCGCCAACTATTTGCTCTTACTTCTTGACAGTATTTGTCTTGGATCAACTTTATCGATTTCATTACGTCGTTTGTCACGAACTCGTGCGGATTAATGTGGGTTAGGAAGTCGTCAATCGTAACCTTTTTTTTCTTTGAAGGATTAAAATTACGTAGACTATTTTTATGTCGCGGGTGAAAATTCATGTAACGACGTTAGTATGAAGTTGTCAAGGAAATAACTTCCGAGAAGGCTAAATTAGTAAAAAGATTCCCACGAAATAATAACATTCCCCCCCCCCCCCCCCCCCCCGAAAAAAGATTAGAAAAAAGAAGTTTGCATGCAAAGTATGCTTGCATTCGGGAAATTCGTTTTCTGTTTTTTTTCACCTTATGATTATTTAGCTTTAAGATTGACCGCAAACCGACCGTGTGTCACCTAGCGCTTTCCTTCGTGTAAAATGTTTCTTTCGTTCGACTGTTACCCCAACCCACGGGCAAACGCTGACGAAATTATGATTTCCCCGTTTTCTTTTCCCAACTTATACGTTTCAGTTTTATATTTATGATTTTACGAATCAAATGATGAATATACCCGCGGTTATGAAAAAAAAAGAAAAGCAGTAAACGTCAAAAGTATTACGCTTTTAGATGTGATTTACAAAAATCCGGGAGAAATAAAATACACACTTTTGCTTCGGCTGTGGGCGAGGTTGGTAGGAGGCACGCGTTCTGGATGGTTAAGGTTAGGCCTCATGAAAATGTCACAGAAAGTATACAGTAATAAAGAAAATGAAATATTTCCTCTAATCTGACAACTGTGTAAACATTTTTTTTCTTTTTTTTCACCCCTCGAATAAAAAAGAGAACCGCAGATAGGAATATGTATATGCAAACTCTTCTCGACGTAATTCGGTGTATGCAAACAACCCTGTTTATGAGGGTTGAATACTGGAAAATATACATTTCACGTTTTTCCCTTGCCGGACTTTTTTTCCTCTAAAAAATATGATTTTACGTAATTAAAAGATCATCCTTTAGAGGGTTTTTTGCAGCGTTTTTGAAAATTGGTTTTGATTATGACTATGAAATTTATTTTAACAGGAAAAGACTTAAAACGTTCGCAGAGGACATGAATTCGTAATAGGAAAATGTGAAAATGAGTTTTTACCCACTGCTAATTTCGTTTTACTATTAGCTATCATTTAACTTCGACAGATTTTTTTATCATTTTGAAAATATAAACGTGATCTTTATTCACAATGTAGCACTCAAGAAGTATTGTTCTCCGTTTTCATTTTCCTCAACTTAACAGAATTCCATCCAAAGAACGGCAAAAACAGTCGTCACTGCATGGCAAAGAACATTTTTCATTAGGTCAAGAACACGTTGGTTTCCTCAGAAATATTATTTATCTAAAAGCTTCAAAGAAAAGTAGAGGGCAGGTTTGAAGTTTTAAGAGGAGGCTTTGTTATCGTAATTTGGACGAAGGACTTCTTAATTATTAATCTTCTCTTCTTACTCTTTAACCGGTTTAATCATTAAATTCATATTAGCAATGTCGATGAGTTTCTTTTTGGAAAATCTGTACAGTCAAAAATGAAACTTCTTCAAAATTACCTAATATCTGCCACGATTAACGAGTCTACCTCTCTTTAAAGAAGATCCTACAACACTAAGAAAAGTAAATGGGACATTACATCAGCACAATGCAGCAAGATCGATTGACCCCTCCTAAAACTGACTACATAATTCCACCGGGAGAAGGATATCGGAAGAGAGAGGTAAAAATGAGCACCACAACAAACGTTTCTACTAATATCGGAGTGGAGAAGAATGTTACACTTCAAATCTAAAAAGAATGAGTCGAAAACTGGCATCTAACAACCGGACCCTTAACATAAGCCACTAAGTACAAAAGGAAAAGAGAAGTATCGTACTGTACATCCCTTGAGGCTTTAGAATCACTCTCTCATTTTATCTTTATCTTTATCTGTGTAATACTGTAGCGGCGGTACAGTCGACATTATAAGCCCGCTCACCTTTGGTTTTGACAATTTAGGCAATTATGGAAATCGTTTCTTCAGCTAAAGCAACAAGTAAAGATCGTTTTCTTTACCAAAAATTTCCTTACACGATGAAATTTTAACGTACTTGAAGTAAATATTAATTTTCTTTTCATGACGAAGAAATTTAATAAAGTTCTAGGTCGCAAAAATTCCCCACGGCCCCGGCGGGTATTCCGATTGTTAAATTGGTCGAAAGTACAATGGGAAAAATAATAGGGTGCGATAAAAGACAGGGGACCATATGTATTACATTACTGATCCTTTTCTTGCGGTCATACACTAGGGAACAAAATCTTTACCCATGAGATTTCCCCGAATGTAAAACTATCTTTTCTTTTTACGAAGATGCTTACGATTCCTGTTGGGGAAAAAAAGAAAAAGCAAGGGGTGACCTATACGTGTCGTATAAAAGCAAAAGCATCATACAACCCTTATTTCATGTCATGATTCGTCATTAGTCGTGGAATCAAGACGTATGACCGATAAACATTCCACCCCGGTAATTGGCAATGACGTGTCGGGATGCAGGATGCATGGTAATAATTATGTTCTATTTGAAGGGCCGGAGGGTTGAAAAGGTTGGGGCGTCTATTAACGGCTAGTGTTGCGGTCAGCTAAACTGCCCGTTACACGACTTGATTGTTCCACGGGTAATGACGCTAATTTGTTATTATATGACCTTATCGATGATAATCTGATGAAATACCCATTATGTAACATCATCATCGTTTGCTGTTATTTTCACAGACAAAATCGTTATTTTCATTTTCAGTATGGCGGATTGCTGATTTACGGTAATCGGCTCTTAATGTCATCGTGTCGAAATGATCCCGTCGGAAAAAAAACGAAGCTTTTTAAAAAATTAATGCTTTAAAAAGAAAAACCTAACAAGGAACTTTCGTTTACAAAGAACATTGCTCATTAACTTAGATGGAAAAAGAATCAGGGTCACAAAACATTAAAATATTAAATATTATTAAAAAAGAAACGGGGAAAAAAATTCGAATTCTCTGAATTTCTCTTCAATTCGCTGATTGAGAACTGTTTGTCAAAGAGCGGGGCATTTCAAAATATTTGAATCGTAAATGTAGTTTAATTCACTCCGTTATGGTACGTAATCAATGCGGACCGTGGAGCTTTATCGCTTATACCTGCCATACGAATCCCTCCCGTTTTTAAAGTACATTTTATAATTCGATAAACTTTTTCAATATAAGTCCCTTCGCTCTTGTTTACAAGCAGCTTATGCCGTTCAACTTATGATTCTTTTTAGAGCTTCTCTTTCCAAGAAGCGAGACCTTTTGACCGACAGTCGGAAAAGCTCATAAAAACGAATGATCGTTATTTAAGCTTATAAAAATTGAATATAATCTTTCGGAAAAATTGGTCAACGCGAAGGAAAAGATTTTTCGAGCTCAAGTTGATTTTTATTTATTTTTCAAAAATGGAGGGGTTGAAAGGGTTCGGCTGGGAATGAAAGCGTGCTTTTTCATGATTATTCGGCTCTAACGAGTTTCCAAAAAGCCGATCGAACTTTTTCGGTTTGGTTTTAACCTTAATTAAAAACCAGGGGACGAAAGATTTCAGTAATTGTTCAAATCTTACAAAATTGTTAGGCCTGCACAATTGGAACAATTAGAAGGAACCGATTAATGCTTAGGCTTTGATTTTGTTTTCAAAAAATAATAGACACCACAGAATTAACTAAAGCATGTACATGATGGCTTATTAGTTATGATGTTTCAATGATAGTTCGATGGTGTGTACAGCTAACGACCTTATTTCTTTCAAGTGATGGCTAATCTCATTTGCAAAATTTCATAGCAAAAAAAATTTATACATATATTACACTTCAACTTTTAGCCAAAACCCAAATGTAGCCTATGAGAAAATTTTGAAAAAGCATTATTTAATTGAATTCATTATAACTTCTCTTGATTACATTGATTTTGAAGAACATACGGATTAACAGTCGTTGCAACTATCTTTACGGCAAGTCATTAAAAGTCATTGACGTGCAGATGTAAAAATATAAAAGAATATTGTACTTAAAAAATCTTTCGGCAATAATGTAGTTACTTAATTCGAAAACTAAAATCTGTTTTAAAAGATTATAGCAGTTAGAGAGCTTGTTAGACAATGAGAAGCAAAGTAGGATTTCACTTCGTTTTACCTTCAAATCAGTTAGTAGGGATTAGGAGGATGAAAAGTACAAAAGCGTCAAAGCGGACAGGACTTACTGCACATTTAGAATCAATTTCTATAAGGATTAAACCACTCAAGTTGTTAACTTGCTAGATTGAGGAAAGGTACAATTAAACCCAGGAATAGATTCCTTAAAACGGTCAACTCAAAAATATAATCGGGATTTAAAAAAAGAAAAAAACTGCATTATTTAGGCAGCCTAAAATCAAATATTTTACGGGTTTAATCGTTCTTTTTAAGCCAACAATACTATTCTCCTTAAAAACTATTTTTATTTATCCCTAAAGTAGTTCAAATCGAATGAAAGGAAGAGACATAACACATAAACAACGACACTTAGTACTCAGATTGAGAATTCCTGACGAGTCTCGCTGTCTTTTTTTTATTACACATTAAATCCGTCGGGATTTTAGTGATAAAATCTTTTTTCTTCTTTTCGCGATAAATTTCCCGTTAAATTCAAGATTATTCAAAGTCGTATTTAAACGACGCCGCGTTCATTGAAAAAATAAATCGAACTCGGTAAAATTTTTTTTTTAAAAAACCAGAAAAACGCTGCGCTTATACCTTTGCTTGGCTTCTTTTTGTGGTTACATAATAGGAAAACTTGAGGTATTGATTTTTCGATAAACAAACACGAAATTGTTACTATTAATTATTGCTCGATGTAGTAAATCAAACGATGTGGAAAATTTATTTGATTTCTTCCCTTTCACGAAGGCAACAGCAGCCATTTTGGAAACCTCCCATTGTTCTGCCAACCTCTAAAAATCTTTTTCGGATTAAATGGATTTGCTCGAGTTGATAAATTGAAGAACCTCATCGAACGATGGGAATTTCAATCCTTTCGACGAATGCATTCGGTAAATGCACGTCTTAAAATGACGAATCATGCTCTTAGCGACGATTTACAAAGCAGCGACGACTCAAATCGGATTTTTTTGTCGGAATTCGATATTGTCTAACCCGGGCTCATCGATAATTCGACGTCTTTCGAACGTTTTAAAGATTTTCTTTAACGTGTGATATCAATCGCCGACCTCCAAACGAAATCATTTTTTGTTTATACGGATTTGAAGAATCTTTTCCTGGCATTTTTCTTTTCCTTTTCTCCTCTATTTGAGATAAGTGCCGGCGTGAAGTCTCGCGACTGCTATGTAATAAGACAAAAGACATGACTTGTAAAACGTAGACTAAGCCCAAGGGGGAACGAAAAATACTTCAATATATTCTTCTTTTATTCGTAACTTTTTTTCAGATGAGAATTTGCTATAATTTTTATTTCGAAGTTTAAAAATTATTCCTAAGCATCTCAGGCGTGTAATGGTAATGCGTTCGCTTTCTATGTCTTGTTTATTTGCAAGAATTAGCGTTTTAAAAAACTTTGATTATAGAGTGCTGAAGTTAAACAACCTTTATCATTTTTCAATTGTGATACAACATTGAAAATATGTACATTCTACTTGTTGGAATTCGTAGCAAAAAAAAATACGATCCACACTTTTTTCGGTCATTTGCCGCTAATTTTGTTGCCAAAATCGTAAACGATTTTTCTTTCTACAGTACTAACCGTAAGCGGTTTCACGCAAATCAGCGATTAAGCTTCTTCCCGTAAATCCCACTATAATCGGATCCGGAATAACTAAATTTTGAGGACATCAATTATGACACTCGAAAAACGATTTACTTATGTCTGGAAAGGACAATAAAATATAATATGTTTAATAAAAAATAATGAATTGAATCGACGAGCGATATCGATTTTGCGTTAGCTTTTGTGGGAACTGACAAAAAGTCGAAAAAAAAGTGACGATAATCTATTCGAATACAAAAAACCGGATCTTGTTTCGAATAAAAAATTCAAGAAGTTTCCTGAAGTTATCAATAAAATATATTAGTCGTTAGTGCGACAATCGCTGTTTAAATCGAGTCACGTGCTCATCCTTCAAATATTAAAAAGTTTTTTTATCGCGTCAAATACATGTATGTTTAAACATAAAATACAAATCTGATAAATCGTAATTAACAATATTACATCGTCCAAGATCAATCTAATCTTGGTCACAACTTGTAACGATAAAGATTGAAAACTTTTTAATACCGACATTGAGAAATGAAGGGTTTTACCTATGAATGACGAATCGCAATTTATATTATAGACGGCAGGGCATCAATCAATTTAATTTTTCAATCGAAGAATCACAAAAGAGGGAAAAAAGCTTTTGCCTGTTATGAAGACGTCAGCTCTTCGTCCACTCAATTATTTTCGCTCTCTTATCTTAAATATTTAAAACGATTATTTTTTTCTTTTAGAATATTTAATTAAGGAGAGAAGTTAAAGTTTTGCTCGTGGATGTTTGCTTTGAATTCAACTAATGCAGACAATCAACTATAACGTTCATGGAAATAACAAAATTTTGAACTATGGAGCCTGCATTCAAACATGCAAGTTTGCACCGTCGCAATTTTTTAGCCTCTTCGACTCCATCCTTTTCTCTCGATATGAATGTGCACGACAATATTTTATTCGAAAATGTTTGAGTGATACTTATTTTATGACAAGAATAATTCAATATTTTAAGCTAACTGCAAAAATTTCGCACTCTTCGATTTCTCTTGGTAAATTAAAAAGAGAAAAAACAATTGTGCTAAAATCTACGGCTTCAATATTCTATTTTTTTTTTTTTTTTTTTTTTTAAATAAAAAGAAATAGAAAAAGTCAGTAAACGAAAAAGTTAGTTTGCGTTTTAAAACCAAGCCCACTTTCCCGTCGCGCCGTACCAGGCGCCTGTTGCCCCTCCTCTATCCATTGGTAATGACACCAATTCCAAAGACCAAAGTTTTTACGAGACTATTAACCAAAGAGTTTATGATGTGGACTGCAGCGGCGTGACTTCCGGTGCTCCCTCGGGTCCTTCTCGGTTACTTTTCCCAGGGTAACTTACCGACCACTTAGAAGTCAAAGCCAGTATCACCTAAACTAACTTTTTAGGTTTGTTTTGATTTCACAAGCAATCTTTTTCAAAGTTTTACGGTTTTTTACTTTCCAAACTTATTATAGCACAACGCTTAATTTTCCGAAAATGTCCAATATTTTGTAAACTTCTTTAAGCCATTCGATGTTACCATGCATATTCCGGCAACCGAATTTTGTCAATCTAATTTGCTTTTTATCCTTTTCATTTTTCTATCAGAGTCATGAAAGAGAAACGCTTTTAGATAAAATAATATTCGAATTTCCATTTTCCATTTAAAAAATAACCTTGTATTAAGGTAATTACATTAATTTTTTTCCTTAAAAATGACAAGAATTTTTTCTATAGCGTCCGTGAAATTAGAAAACATCTGCGTAGTGTACTATTAAAGCAAAAATTACATCTTCCTTGTTCCTTTTTCCCTCTTTTCCCTTCATACCCCATCTAGCCCAATTAACGGAAACGCCATCTTCACTTATTCGACACGCTCCGCAAATGTTTACACGGAGCCATAATTATTAGCTTCTCCTCCGTTCTTTTTCCTTCACAATTTTTAGCTTCTTTTTTTCTCCTCTTCGTTTCCGAAGAAAATTATCCCGATCGAAATATGATATGCTAAAGCGGGCGTGTTCATTAATTTAGAAAACCACGTGGCGGCAACTACTCCCAGTAGAGATTGTCTTCACTTTCCCGACCGTATAACCAAAACCCTCGACATAACAATCAGCACGTGTTAGTTTGTGAGGTTGTTTTCGGTTTTCCTCCTGCTGTTTCCGTTACCCCTACGGAAATGGTAGTCCGCAGTATATACAGGGTTATTTTTTCCTCTCTAATTAGTGCACCGTTATTCTCTCTATGAGAGTTATTACTTTTAATCAAACGGGGAAAACGAGATAAGTATTCATAGGGTTCGAATAAATATGTGATATGTAAATTTTTAATAAATATCTTTTCAAGAGTTGTAATTATTTCATTTGATTACACAATGCGAGTAATTATTTAAGCACCACATTAAAATCTCGAAGACCTTCGGGACTTATATATAACATCTTCGACATGGCTCACCGTTTTCAGCCGGCCTTACGGCAGACCTTACGAGTTTAATAAATGGTCAATCTAATTTTAAATTAACCAGATAGCTCTTACTTGATTAGAACTCGACTTAGCTAGAATGCTTAAATTAGTTAGAGGTTCGCCACCTCTCTCGGACTACAAGACCTAAGTGATATCAAAAATTTTCAGCATAAACTAAAATTCTTTCTTGCTTTGGCCACATTTCCAGATACAACATCTTGCGAAAAATGGTGGTTCAGTATTGACTAAAGAAAATACGGAAGTTCGTAGACGCTGGATTTATTAGCTCTCTAAAGGGATTCTGATCTCGAAATCACATAAGGAAAGCAAGAGACTGTAAATAAAGAAAAAAAATTGGTTATTGTTCCACAAAGAACCCTGAAGACACGGCACAAGTCACCAAACATTGATTATGTTAAATAATGTAAAAGTTGGCCACTGTAGCTACTACAGTAATTAGTAATTACTACTCGCATGCTTTATTTTTACCACCCTTTTTATCCGCTTTTTTTCTTCGCAAAAAGTACAAGTTAAAAAAAACATTTACGTTGAAAAAAAAATGTAGCCTAAAGTATTAAAGTCTCCTATCATTAAAACCAACAAGGTCGAAAATATCCGTGAGCCTTTTTATCCTTGTAAGATACTGGAAATTGCGAAATGTTAAGAAAAGGCCTTACTAAGGATAATAAAAAGATAAGCAAAGGCTTTATTTTCGAGGATGAATTGGAATTGAATAAACAGTTATGTTTGTTCACCAACCGCTGAGTCATTCAAAGCTCTTGTTCATTTAAAGAGGTTATTTTTTTCATAAACAAAAGAAAAACCCAGCTTTTCTACAACTTTATAAAGAAAAACCTTTGTATTACTGTTTAATTTATATTTAAATTACATATTATAGGCGATTTTTAAGATACTAGGGTCATTTTGCGAAGGTGGAAAGACCGTTTTATTAACCTAATAATCACTTTTCGTTCTTCATTCCCAAATTGTGAAAGATTATTTAATTAACGGAAATACAAGGACCCATAAAAGATCGACAAATATTTAACGTCCATACCGAATAATCGCAAGTTACAAAAATAAAATCATTTCAACGCGACATTAAATTAAAAATCTCCGAATAAAAAAATTTGATTGTCAAGTTTAAAAAAAACTGTAGAGTGCACCTTAAAAAACGGAAAACTGGAATATGACAAAATAAACAAGATTTTTTTTTTTGAATTCGCCAAACGATACTTCACACGGTACCCATTAACATCACTTCACTGAAATCCATTTCAATTTATTCACGGGAAACTTTTTTATTTTCGGTGTCATTTTGATTGCTATTCCCTCGTATCTTTTTAGTAATAATGATACCATTGATCGATTGCTCTTGTCGACAATTTTAATTATTTTTCCCTTCGCGTAGTCATTCTTCTTGTTCCTTCCACGAATTGATTGATAATTAATTGAATTTTTAGGATTTTTTTATTTAAAAAAATTAAGTCCGCGTTCAGCTCTCATCCATTAAAAGATGACGTGTTTTTTTTTTTTTTTTTTTTTTTTTAAATTACTATGACAAAATAAGATTAAAAAGATCGGATTTTCCATGAAAGTATTTGCTAAATGGGTAAGCTTTGTCCCTTCAGTTCAAGACCGTTAAAACTGCATCTTATCCAGCTACGAAAATCTTGCTAATCCGCTTGTTACCTCGGAGCTTTCTAAATCCATTTTATAAGCTTATACTGTATAGCTTTCAGTGTATGACTTGAAAATGGATAGAGCAAGAACGACCGACAAATAATTTCTCCTTTTTAATACTTAAAATAGAACTAAGATTCACTTTTTTTTATCATTAAGTTTTAAGAGGGTTTGACCGATTAAAAAATTTTTTACAAAGGTTTTTAAAAAGTGAAAGATTTTGTAGTTGCTACTAATTAATAACTACAACTAAAAATAATGACTGATAGATGAGATTTTTTAATCGATCACGTAATAATCCGCTTCCTGGCTCTTAAATTGAAATAAAAAGAAGTTGGGCATTTTGGCGTTGTTTTCCAAGGAGGCGTCAAAACGAATTATGATTTCCGTTTCCTTTAGGGAATTTTCTCCACCGGCTTTCCTTTATCATTATGTGAAATATTTTTTGTGGCGAGTTTGACCCTTGCATATAAATACCATTTCTAATTAACCTTTAAAGTGGCTATTGTTCCAAGTCAGACTTGGCTTATTTCAAAAAGAAAACTCAAAAAATCATTAGGAAGAGAAATCATAAAACTCGGATTTAGAAAAGGTCGACTAAAGCTTTTGGAATGCTAAAGGTTTCATAAAATAATCATAGACAAAGTTATAAGTCTTGTCCCGTATATATCGAATTATCGATCTCTAAATATATATTCTGATATATTAAAAATTTACAATTCGATAATTTGCGCAAGATTCGCTATAACACGAATATTCAATCATCGAAAGCATTATCAATCGTTCGATCATGCATTATTGCAAGCACTCAATTAACCTTTACATTACGCCTCTGCATTCGGACATACCATTATAAACAATGGCATCCTTACCTCGAAAACAACTAAACCGTACGTAACAAATATTGAAACATTTCAGTTAAGATTTTTTCAAGGCAGAGAAACGACATTAAATCGGTAATATTAAAAAAAAAAAACACTTTCAAGTCATAAAAAGCGGGTTTGCTACGGAAATTAAGAAAATCGAACAAGGAAAAGTTAATAATCGAAAGAAAAAAAGGAGTCAAATAAATTACCAAAGGGAATTGGTTTCAAAGTTTCTTTCCTTTAAATTAAGGGAAGAAATATGATTTATTCAAAATTAAATAAAAAAGAAAAATATTTTAAAAAAGGATGGTCTTGGGGGATGAAATAAAGAAAATACTCATAAATCAAAAAAAAAAAAAAAAACTTTGGGAATAGAATTTTGCGTCAACTGAATCAAGATCTGAAACATTTATACGCCATTTTTTTCCTTCCTTTTTTGTTGTTTGTGTATGAGCATGCGATAAGAACAATAAGAACAGCTGACTTTCGTCAATAGGTACCGAGTGAATAATTATGCAAAACAAGTGTATAAGGGATTTTCGACGTCTCAAAGTAGGGTTCAATCAATAAAATGGCCTTCGACAGGTTGAAATGCTCGATGACGCGAGGACCTGTCAATGAATAAAAAGGTACCCATTTCTTTCCTAATGCTGTCAACTGTTTATGAAGACAGTTTAAATGAAAATGAATCACGGCTTCCTGTGGGTACTCGTTCGTCACTTAAGGATATTCCCCAAGAGGGATGACATTCTATCCCTCAATGTCAAAACTCTTGATGCATCGCAACCGATCAGTTTTCCGGATTCAATTTAGAAAAAAAAACTCTTAAATATAAATAGGGGAAATTTAGGGAAGAAAGCTAATGAGGTGTCTTGATTTACCAACCTAAAGTTTTCCGCGAAAGGAAATATAATCTTGATTATTTAAAAGAGTTTTGTGGATAGTAAATTAATAAGTGAAATTCGAAAAAAAAGAACTTGCCACTATGTAAACAGCGTTCATCATTATCAGCACATTCACTCTACTCTGAATCTCGAGACCATAATAATCTTTTTTTCTTTGTTTCAATCACTCCTTGGATACAGTATACTGTACATGTCAATCCGACTATCAATTCATTCGATGAAGAGAAGCGGAGGAAATAGTATACTAAAGCTCTGTGCAGAGCACAGAGAACAGGGATGCTTTTCCGTACAGCACTAGAGGAAAATTAACCAGTCAACAAGGACTACTCTGTATTCAAAAATCTTGTTTCTGCTGCTCCAACACTCCTTGCACCTATCATTCTGACGCCACTGATTACCCAGTTTCCCGACATCACCGTCAGTCGAACAGAGAAGTCGAAATCATTCTACTACTAGGTCTTAATGTCTTCAGGCTTTCACTATCCCTGCATCGAACACGATCTAGCTGCTATCTTTCGACGCCTTTCACTCTTCGTTCGAAAATCCTGCCCGACATTGGCGCCAAAATCCTCTTCTGATTGACTGCCAAACACCAATCAAAATATTCATCATTTATGCCGCATTTTTAAGGTATCGTTTTCAAAATTTTGAAAAAACAATCTTTTTCCATCTGCAAGTTGACTGGTTTTTTTCATAATAGGCATTAAATCGAAATGACTTCTATTCCCCTCACAAATATGAAAAAGCTCCCTCAAACTGACATTTCAAAATTAAACTCATTTATACATTTACCACTCCGAATGAAAGCCATTTCGAATAAAGGTAAAGTCAAGATATATAAAAAAGGTCAGGTACGTAATCAATTATGAAAAAATAAAAAAGACAAAAGATGAATGATGGGATCACCGTTCGAGTCCAAGTGACTGTCGATGTTTATCATTCGAAACGTTTTGGGTATAAACGACAGTTTGACTGTCTCGTCACCGTGTCATCTCTTCGGGGCTCACATTCATGACAATTATGTCACGCTGCTGGAAAACTTTTAACTTAAATGCGTGCTTCTCTCGAGAGTGAAGACGTGACTAACTTTCTATCGATAATAGTTCAAAGTTTCCCCAGATTCCATCATCGGAATTTAAGGTTAAAGTTTCGGTGAGGAGTTCACCTACACACACACTCGCAGGAAAATTGTTACAAGATGAAGTTTCAATTGTGTGCAGCGCATATGTTTCCACCGCCGTGTTTGTCTGTATGGAACTAACGTGATCAGTTTCAGTAACGAACATGCGATATGCTCTTTAACTTAAAGCTCCTCGACATTCAACCTTTCTCCCCGTTCCATGATTTCTTTACACATTTATTTCAATTATACACCTCTGTTTTCTACTTTTCTTATTGCAGTCATTTTAGAGCAAGTATTTTTGATGCAGATTAATAACCCTCGAGGTTTATAAATGTTCCGGTGTGTGATTCGCTATTATATTAAATATAAAGTGCGTTTCGCCCCCCGGGCTAGTGAGCTTTTTTTTTAATTCCCAAAGGTTGGCAATTATTTCGATAAACAAACGCGTTGACAAAGAATAAATGAACGAGACGTGTGACACGAGGACAGTTTTAGTCACTAGTCAAAAGCAAATAGGTTTTTTCGATCCCGGAAAGCAATTTCCGTCAATTAATGCGACCGAAGTCACATTAATTGGGGGAATATTCTGGGTTGTAAAAACATTTTTTATTCGTTTTAAAATCTTTTGATATTTTTACGCCCTAGCAGTTTATCTTCAGGATTAATGGACAGTTAAAACCATGTAAAAATAATTAATGATAGGAGAACGAAAGTTTTATAAAATTCATGAAAGTAATTTTCCATTTGAAATCTCTTTTTTCACGTTAGTTGCAGATAATTAGATCGCTAACTAGAGAATTTTTTATCGTATTAGGTAACTTGCGCAAGAATAGGGGGAATTACTTTTCCCTGATATCTCTTTCTTTTGTTTAGGTTTGCATAAGCTTTGGCCACGATAAAGGCGTTAAGAATCGTACAGTCTTTGATAATTCATTGCTTTGAAAATAAAAACCAGAATCTCGATCGGTCTTTTTCAAGAAAGCTTCTGAAACAGCTTCTACCTAGATCCTTTACGTGACAATCGATACATTGTAGCTATAACTGCAGTTACTTTATCAGCGGTGTTTTTAAATTGAATGTGTATCATTAACTTACCTGAAACAAAAAAAAAATTAATTAGTTTTAACTCCATAGTAAGTTTATTATATTCCATGTTAGACGAATCGGTCAGTTTAAAAAATAACAGTTGACGGTTGAATTCAAAAGAGGTATCACAAGATTTCACGATAAGAAACGCAACTGATTTTCCCTTGTAAACGAAAGCCATTGAAGCATATTTAATTTTGAAGTGCGACTCCCTTCGGTTATAAAGAATACTGCATAACTAAGTTTCATTCGCTTTTCAATCAAATAAAAAGATACAAAGGAAATAAATAGAAAAATCATGAGATCTCACTATAAATCATTGCAAACTCCCCTCTGGAATCGTTTACCACTAATTAAATGAGTATTTGAAACGTGGAAAAGAGATTGATGGATTCTTCCAAGAAAAAACCCTCCCTTTATCAGCAAATTAAAAGCACATAAGAGCTTTATGAAAATAGACCCACCTTATTCTAATATTAAGGAAAAGATTACCGAGTAAAAAGAAGATAAATGAAGAAACTCTCTTATCGCAATTGAACACATTCGTTGGAAAGCAAAAAAAGTCATCCGTAATATGAAAATCATGTTTTTTGTAACAGTTTTTTTTTTCTTTCTTAATTTAAAGTGATGGTATCGTTCTTAAAACTTCCCCCAGTTTTTTTAAAAATTTTTTTGCAAGTCGCTTGAGATTTTGAGGACCTCCTTTTCAGGATTATTTCAAATCTGATGTGGTTGCTCATGCGACTTCAGCAAAGAATTTTAAAGGAAAAAAGGATTTAAATAAAGGGAAAATTAATTAGCTATTTATATGGAGATTTAGTAGAGCCCTTTCATATCCGCAAGGCGTTATAAAATAACTTGTATTATTCCATGCAATAAAATTCCCTAATCTTGTAGCAGACTACAACCTTTCAATACGGAGAAACTATTTCGTATTGCATGTTGATTACGTGCAACACCCATTTTTCAAACGCAATGGCACGAATTTTCACAAAGACTTCTCACTTGACGAATATTCTTACATGAATCTCTATTATAAACTCTCGATCGAATTCGGCACCCATTATCGATCGGAGCGAATTTAGCCCGTTCCATCATTAATTTAGGTGTAATATTCCACCACACATCACGACGGACTCAGCCGATGATGTCTCCTGTCATTTTTAACTCCCCAGACGGCACCACACGTTGTCATCCGTCTTTAGCCGAGACGTTATGACAAGACTTATCACTCCCGAGACTAAATCGGGGGATGGAACGGTAACCGTCGAAATTTTGGGATAGGGAAGCAAATCGATCGACGCCTGATAATCACAAAAGTGTTTTTTTCCTTTGTTTTTGTTACGCAGGTCGAGCACGCACACAGGCTTACATCTTTCCGGTGCTACGGCAGCTAAAATTCGATATAAAGAAGTCGAGCTTATTCCCACGTGAGAATAACTAATCTTTAAATAATGAAAATTTAATGGGGAAACTCATGACTTTTGTTTTTCTTTTTCCCTTTTTAAAAAAAATCTCCCTTCTCTTTTCTATTATACAAGCTATCGCACAATCATCAAAGCAATCATTCTCTCTTCTACTTAAAACTGGGTTTTGTCAGGTAAAAAAAGAAAAAATAGAGAAAGAGAAGAAAGAAAATGGCATTTAAGCCCATTGTAGTCCCTTGTCTCGCCATCTCATTAATAATTCAAAACAGATGAGAGAATCGCGGGGAGAAGTTAAAAAACATTTTCTGGATTTTTTTTTATATTTTAAACTTGCGTTGATAATACAAAATTAAACTTACTATTAACTTTACAATCGCTGGCTTTGTATGCAACGAGTAAGAAAAAACATAATTTTCTTTCAAGTTCTCTTCGAGAAAAAATTAAGGGTTTTAAAACAAACTTTTCTTTTCGAGGTATAAAAAAAAAAAAGGAAAGAAAGTTTTGTTCCGAAGGTCGTTGAACAAACGACGAGATATTTTAAAAAGTTGGGATTTGTTTAGGTTGACTGATCTTTGAGATTTTAAAACTGCCTGACCTAACTTTATTCAACCTCGCTGAACCCGGGATGAAGGAGTTATAAGTAAATTCAAAGCACGTGAAATCTTTTTGAAGTATTAAACTAGAACAAGCGTAAAGTTATAAGCATTCGATTTAGATTTTCATCTAACTCTACGTAAAATAAACTACGGTAAGCTCCGACCCGGTGAGTCAAATAACGCCCCAGTGCAAGTCTCGATTGAGAATTTGCAGAAAAAACTACAAGAATACGAGTTTCATGCTTAAGAGCATTTGACCAGTCACGGCTCTGAATATACCATCAGGCACTGCTTGTCCTGTCCGTTGAGGGCAAAATTTAAAGGCATGACAGCACGATTTTACAGTAGGGACAGATTATTTCTAAAGAAAAAAAAGGTCTTGTCTATTTCAGACAACTCTACCCTCCCCACACAACTGTTAAAACGAATAAGAAATTGTTTGGTCACAAATTTTTAGTAGCCGTCGTTGTGAGCATACGTATTAATCATAAAAATCGTATTATAAAGTTTTAATTATGTATTTGACGTGCATTTCAATTTTAGCCAAAATAAAAAATAGAAAAGTAAGAATACAAAAATTGATACATAAAGATTATCGAATGGAATACCTGACGTTTACATGAGGATTTCGGAAAACGTCACTAACCATGGGTCAATTTCTCTTTTATTTCCGTCAGGAATTTCTTCCTTTCCTTATGTTTATTTTGCTTTTATCAAAATGTTGATTCAACTCCTATCGGAAAACAATGTTAGGCCTCTTCGTCCAATGGAAAAAGGTGTATCAAGTTTCTAAATATTCTTACACGAAGCTTTTAAAAGTGCTTTGCCTCGTCTGCTTCATTTCTTTTCAGGGAACCTACCACAATACTCTGACCTTATTAATTTTCCGAAAGTATAATTAAAAGCCAAGGCTAATAACACAGTTAAGAACTAATTTTAAATAAAGAGTGCTCGAGAGGCTCATTATAGAAATCAAAGGAAGCACAATTTAATAACCTTCAATGATCCTTTTTAAGCCCTCCCTTTGCTTCTTTGTTTTCTTTCCTTTTTTTCTCGAGAAAAAAATCATGATTTTACCATTTAACAGGACATAAATTATTTTTTATTTTTTCCCTCCGAGCCTTTGGAGGTCTTAAACTTTTTATTCGGCCCGAACAAACAACCCGTTATTAGAATCATCTCTTTTTCCTTTCCTCTTTTCTTGAGACTTTAGTTCGATTTATTTTCAATAAATGATATTTTATTTGCAAAGCTTGAACGGTTTATCAGCAATTTTTTTAAAAGCTCATTAAGAAGCCCCAGTTTTTCTTAAAACTGAAAAATTTACATCACCGAATGTTCGTAAGAACTATCTTTAAATCTTATCGGCTTTTAGATCATCAAAGACGTTTACAAGAATCAAACCTCTCACGTTATACAAACTCGAAACTTTAATAATTCAATTTGCCTGGTCGGTGTCAAACGAAAAGGCCTCATTAAGGTGTTTAACAGAAAACTTTAAGGTCTTTAGTGCATGCGAAGGGTGCAAATTAAAATGAAAATTAAACTTAAAAAACAAGAATCATACAATGTCGTCTAAGCTAGAGATTTAGGGCAAGTTTTAATCTCGACTACACAGGGTAGGGAGCTAGCCTAAAAGGAGAGAGTCGCCAACTGAATCGCTGCTTTTTGATTGGCAATGACCAAACGTTGGTTAAGTACAGAGCAACAGAAAACGTTTGACGACATCACCAAATTGATTGATTCGAATTTGGTCAATCAAAAGCCAGGATCTCAGTATATAGAGGTGGCGACTCTCTCCTTTCAGGCTCTCTAGCCCAGGGTATCTTATCGTTGCCTTATTTTTGAAACTCTTCATACAATCAATTGAAGAAACAAGCGCGCAGCAGATTTTGATTAAGTTTAATTAGGAAGATTTTATAACTTTAAGTTTCCCAGAATTATTTTCACAAAATAGCTTTCACAATGTCTGTGTTATGATATAAACCTAATAAGCCTATTTTGAGAATAGTACTTTTATTAATAAAAAAAAATGCGTGAGTCCCGCTACGGAGACTCAGGGTAGAAGTGAAGTGAAACTTTTTTAGGCCTAAGGGACACAAACAGTCACACCGGACGTTACAAAAAAATTATGTGTGAATGTGTGAAAACTGAATTAAAATGTCTTAAATTTTTGTAAAAAAAAATAGTATGAGCAAGAATCTAAGGGTCATATGAAAAGGGCCGAAAGTATTTTTCAGCCCTTTCCATTTTCGGCCCTTACCAATTTTTTTCGTTTTCGCTCTTTTCGTTTTCGGCCCTTTTTATTTTCGGCCCTTTTCGTTTTCGCCCTTTTCATTTTCGGCCCTTTCCAATTTTTTAATTTTTTCTCGGCCCTTTTAAACTTTTTATTTTTTAATCACGCGTAACTCTCGGGATCTTACACCTCAGTCTGCTCGTCTCGTTTCTAAAATTTTTAATTTTCCATGTTTTAAATTTTTTTTTTCAAACCAGTTACGCGTAACTCTCAGCTTTTTACCTCCCAAACGGGACAAAAGAAGTTTCACTTCAAAAAGCCCGGTTTCGGAACGAGGTAAACGGTATACTTTTTTATGGCCGGGGGTTGGGTTGTCCAATGTTTCGTAAATAAATAAGAAACCTTCTTCACAGTCCATGAATTAATTCTTCAATCATATTAATTAATCTAATCGACGCGCATTTCGATCTGACTCTGAACACGTCTACGGTATACATAAATAAAAATGATTTATTCAATATCAACTTGATTGTATTATTGATTGTACATGTTTAAAATTTTGCAAATGCTATTCCGACATAATATTCATAACCTCCATACATTTCCATTATGTTGTTTCTAATAAACACTAAAACTGTTTTTCCTGTAATACCCAATTCAATTGTTCGAATTAAATAATATTACGTTTTCCATTCCGATCAGTCAGAGCAACGATGTACATTTTTGAGAAAATTTTACACGAGAGCATCGTATAGGCATTACAACTGTTCAATAGTAGCTTGTAAAAAGTAACGATGGAAAATAACCCCATTTTAGGATTTTATTTGCTTTAACTTTCCACGTAATTGTAATTATTGTTCGATTGAGACAAATAAAATGTTTATTTTCACCGTTAGAAGAAGAGAACAGGATTAATTAGCGAATGAAAATAAACTAACGCTGTAATTATTATACTCATTAACTAACATTTTTAAAATTCAAACTTCCAAAAATTTTGAGCTATTGCAAGGTCCTTGCACTGAAGACCAGTCAACCAAAAAAATGATTTTAGTGATACCGAACAAAAAAACAAAACGTATGTCAATTTTTCCGTTTTAAAATAAAACGCTTGGGTCTGCTGCGAGAAAAAAAGGTTTTTACGAAATTTTTTCTTCTTTTAGAGTTTTTATCTAAATTATTATGAGCTTCCGCAAAAAATCCAATTTTTTTTACATGCTGCAAAAGCTTCTGCTATTGCTTAAATCCGTTGCTTAATTGAACTTATTTTTTCATTGCAGATCTTCCAAAATTTGGCGAGCCAATAGCGAATGTTACGGTTCCCGTAGGGAGAGAAGCCGTTATGGGATGTATAGTCGAAGATTTAGGTTCTTATAAGGTAAGGGTAAAAATTAAAAAGTTTAAAAACTTGATTAAATTTTTACACCTTTTGTTTAAAGTAATAAAACAATCGAAAAATAAGAGGGAAAAAGAGAAAAGATGAAGAGAAAGAACCTTCTCCATCCCTAGCTATTTTCTTCTTTACAAGAGAAAAAAATACAGTTAAGTGTACTTATCAAGAAACAACAATCGGGTGTAACAAGGGCTCTCAAAAACAAAGGTTAAGCACTTCTCTAAATTTTTTTGCAACCGAAAAAAAAGTTCACATCGTCCGACTGAAAATTTTTCTTCCCTTCGTTAAAACTTTTAACAAATCAGAATGCAAACGGTTACTGTAGATCGATCATTTTATATTTATCGCCTAATTCAATCGACGGGATCTGTCACAACAGAAGGCAAAAAAAAGTAATTAAAATGACGCGTCGTCGCTAAAAAGAAAATTTTTTTCCCCATCACAATATGAAATCAAGCCGAGTGACTGGTGCAGGAAACAAATCTTGATATTTCAATCCCCCATATATGAAGAAAACGAGGGTGAATGTCAGGCAGTCCGCCCAAAATGTCAAAGCATCCCTCCGCCGATTTTCACCCTCAAAAGAAGAATTCTTCCTGCCTCACTGATTCGAGTGATGCCTTCATTGTGTTTTTTAATATAAATGTTTCTTTTGTTCGCTTTTTGTTTCCCCCTGAGCTTCTTACTTTTTTTTTCATGCTTAGGCTAAATGGACAAGATTAGGTTAGAAAATCAAATTTTACTGAACAATAAGGATAAACTTTCATACTTAAGGCGTATTGCCTGAGAGATGTTAAAATCGAAGTTAGAAAATCAAATATTACTTGAAAGGGTCTAGGCTCGGATTTTTCATTTGAAAATCACTATTTTCCCTACAAATATTTTACGGCTTTCTGAGTCCAAAGCCCGTTTTAAAAACATAAAAAAAGATTTCCTTTCTCTTTGACATCTTGAAAGTTTTAAGGATCCCTTTACCCTCTTCTCACGTCATTTCATTTCTAGAGATAAAGTTTTATATTAACCAAAACAAGCCCTTTCTAACATTATTCGCATATACCTTTGCAAGTTTTAAGCTCAAGCGTCACACTTTCAAATTTTAGCTGTAGTAAAGTGAAAGCAAAAACGATCTGAGCCTGCCTCCAATGTCAGGTTAATTAGAGGCCAGCTAAAATAGGCTGCTGCAGACTTTAGTAGCAGGTTAGCAGGCAGCTAAGCCAGTGCTCAGTCGCTAGTCGAGCAAGGAGTCAAGGTCAAATCCGAAATAATCTTTACGCAACGCCTAAACCAGTGGAAAAATTTATAAAAATTTTAAAATAAAATAAAGATTTATTTTACTGACATTGTGACATTTTACGCTGAGTGTCAGTTGACTTTAATATTATTAAAAAGCTCATAATTAATTTTGCGATTTTCAAAAATGGGGCATTTATCTTAAACTAGGCATACACAGAACATGACACAATACCACTGCTCTTAAATAAATTAAAAACTCCCATTAGAGATACTTCATTATACTTTGGATACAACGCAGATCATTGCTGCAGAGCAAAAAGATTATATCTCAGCGAGTAAACCTTGTTCGAAATACAAGCGCAATAAGCAAAATAGTTATAATATCCGTTTCGAACAGGAAAACTTTATTAAAACTGGAAAATCCTCGTATAGTTAGCATTCAATACCCCTGCGGTTCTTTTCGAATAACATAAAACTTGCATAACGGAAATAAAAGCCTCCGGTTCTTGCTCATTTTTAATCTATTAGTTAAATCGCACCCCAGACTGAATTTATAAGCGGACCGATAACGAGCTAGTAATAAGAAAAGCTCATGAAAAAGAAAAAATATCGTAATGCGACCGCGTGTATCAAAAGAATAACAAAAGAGAGGGGTCGTCCCTAAAAAAAAACATTATCTTGGGAAAACAGACAGACAAATATGACAGACGTTTTAATTTTTGGACCCTTTTATATTCTTGATAACAAGTCGAATTAAGCGACAGTTAGGTTGAAACCGAGATAATTCAACAGAACGGATAATTTACGGTATTTATTGCAAATCATGTAGGAAACGCTTAGAGCATCTTTTCGATTTTCGATATGATCCTGCGGTTTGATTGGATCGTGGAAAACTTCTGCATAGAAACCGTTTAATACATTAAATGAACCCGAAGGGAGAGACAGGAAATGACTCCGACCCGCGCTCCGACCTGAAATATCCGATAATAGGGTTTCACTTTCTAGCCTGAACTGGGAAATTTCATTTTATTGTTTTACTAAAAGATTATACAGCGAAAACTGATACAAACTTTTTCGCCTCCAAGTAAATTTTCAGCCGAAAAAAAAAAAAAAATATTGCAGATGTGTCTGTGCGGAAAAAAATCAACTAATTCACCTGAGCTGCTTTAAAGGAATTTAGAAATTAGCCAACGCTTAGTTGCTCCCAAATTAATTGTTTATTCTGGGTAGGCAGAAGACAACGTGCAGAATTATGCTGCAGTTAAATAGTGCGAAAGCTTCTACTATTTCATGAACACACGAAAACCACTGTGACTCAGTCATAAAAGGGAACTATCAGGGAGTATTAATGTTTTTGCCAGAGAACCATTTGATTGATGCGATGTTAATGAGGTATTCAACCGAAGAATGTTATCTAAAAGTCAAGATCTATTAATCTGAAATCAATTATTTTTTATTGTATCGATAGATTTTTCGTCACGAAAGTCATTTTCCATAATTCGACTTTATTTCCGCCGTTGTATTTAAAAGCTAAGAATAAAAGTAAAGAAGAAACGAGAAGATCACTGATCTTTGTCATTATCAAATAAATCCACCACATGGTGGATATCGCATTAGCCGAACATTCAATTGATGGCGAGAAAAACAAGTCAGACATCCTCATTCGGGGAGAAATCTTTTTTGCCCCCTTCCCCCTCCTTTTGCCTTCTTTATTGTTTTCTTTTTTCCCTTGTTTTCGTTTTCCTGTGTCAGTTTTTATGGTTGGTTAAATTGGAGGGGTCCGTATATTGGATGTTTTCAACAAGTTAGGTTTCTCTTGGAAATGTTTTCGTTCGTATAAGTCGTAGTCGAGACTTCGGGAGAATATTAACCGTTCTGATACTCCATTTCCTGTTCATCCCCTCGACTAAATCTCGAAACAAGTCAGTCACGATATCGGGGACTCGAACTTTTATCGAACTCAAAATCGGAAAGTAACAGATCACCCCCAAACACAGGAAGGAAATTTGATTTTCCTTATTTGATTTACGGCTTTCGAAAATTACCCCTCCAACAGATTTACAGTAGAGCTAACTTAAATTTTTTCATGGTATAATTTAAACGTTTTAATAGAAATTTTGTCATTTCATGCTTTGTGACTACATAGATTGCTAGATCATAATTTCCAACGAAGGGGAAATCTCTGACGCTACCAGCAATTTTCCCCAGCCCTATCATTTATTCTGTTCATTTGGACATTACAACTTTCTTTCTTTTAAAAAAAATATAATAAAATAAAGGGAAAAGTTGCGGTTTTATTCTGTGATGGTTAAAAACAAGTTTGAACCTTTGCCAGAAGAAAAGCGAAAAAAAAAATTTCTTCGTTTTTAGGATGGGGACAAAATAATATCTTGTATCTTACAATAACTCTTTTTGGACGTTTTGTTGACAATACAGGTCTTCTTTAAGTTATAGAGCTGCTACGATGACGAAAAATCTTGATAATGTGATTTATGATATAAGAATCTTGTTTGCAAAATTTTTATTAGGACATTCGGTTTTCCTGCGATATATCTTGTTGACACATCTACTATTACTTTAGTTAAACTGTCAATGTACGCCAAAGTATTTTCTTTTAGCAAACACTAACGTGATCCTACAATCTCACGTACAGTATTCCAAGATTCTGAAACAATATTTCTCATTTCTTTTAATTTCAGCTTGGGGTCCGTTTTTCCCCATTGATCTTTTTAAGTAGATGTATTTCAGTTTCGCGGCAGAACAAAGGATCTGTTTCGTAGTAGTATAGAGCTCATTCTTCCCTCTCATCATTAATGCAATAGTAGCTGCAGCCTACTCCGCTGCCGGTCGTCGGCACTTGATTTACCGGTCCAAGCTTTTGCAAGCCGAGACATAGTAGAGCTTCCACTCGAGTCTCTTTGAAGCTCTTGTGTTGTGCCGTTCATGCGGTTCTTGGTCAACATTCACATTATTTTACCATTTTTATGGACATTGTGATGAGGAGACACCATTTTTTACAGTAGTTAATAACTGCATTTCCGATCTCCTCTTCTAATCAGAAATTCCAAGAATCAGGATCAATTCATCTGTCGACATTCATTTTCCAAAAATTAATAATGTCTAATTCATTCGTTTTCTCTTTTTAACTCGTGAGATTACCGATCTACCTTTAATTTCACCACATTAAAAAATGTTCATTAATAAACATAATATCCCGAGGAGTGTTTTCAAGCTAATAACCAAAGCGATTAGTATTTGGATAACCTATGTATATATGAGAACTTGATTTTCATTTTGGCGTCCATACATAGGGAAAATAGAGAGGAAGAAACCTTGGGCTAAATTAACTCGCACTGCTGTTAAAATGAGCTATCGCCGAAAGCGAGGTCGAGACACAATACGAATTGAGCGAAAGAGGAAGTGAACTGAATATAATTCACGTAGAAAAGAGCTACTGAAAACACGAAAAAACCCCCCTCCAAAAAAAAAAAAAAAAAAAAAAGGAACAAATGACCGTTGTACAATGATTCACATCCACGTTTTTTAAAATGATTTCCGGTGTGTATTAATTTCTCTTATCTCTTTCACTTTTTTGTCGTTGTTGCTGTTAAAATCCCACTGGCCTGATTTTTTTTGTTTCTCGTAATTTTTATCCTGAACCAGGCAAGAAAAATAAAAAAAAAACTGGAGCAGTAGAAAAAGAATAAGAGAGAGATCAGGTAAATAGTCAACCGTAACAGGGTCGAGAGAGTGTGGAACACGTCATAATAATTTCCTTTTGAAGTGACAATCTAAAACAATTATAAAGCTTTTTTAGAAAGGAACGACTTGACAGTAAATCTGATATGAAGATTTGTCTGTGTAAAAGTAACAGATTTCTATTTTTTTAACCCAGTATTTTAGGAATTTTAACCGTAAGGCTATTAATTACATTTAAACCAAGTACGAAAAAATTGCGGCATGTGAAGCGACCCCATTCGTGGCTGTTTTTCTGAAAAATCGATGCAAATTGTACGATCTAATTCGAAGACACGAACCCTCTTACCATGAAAATGAAATTATAGTGAGTGGGAATATTGCACGGTTTACGATAAGGATCGGCAGGCATGTGGGATATGAGACTATTGGGATATCAAAAGTGGAGAGCTTTTTGCTTTTTGAATAACTTAATGAAGCTGAAAGAAATTTTTAAGAGAAAAAATGTTGCCACTGCTTAGAAACCCTTAAAGATGGATATGAATGCTCCGAAAAACTCTTTACTGTCAGCAGCAAGATAATCTCATGATTAGTTTAATTAAAGAGTCATGTTTAAAAGAAAGTCGGGAGTGAAATTACAGTGCGCTAAGAAAATATTTTACAACGTAAAATTAGAGTCAAAGAACTTTTCTTGGAGTAGTCGATGATGTCCTAATTTTAAAATTTCAATTCCGCAGACTTTAGAATCACGTATAAGTAAGCCTTGTCGAGTCTAAGAGTCTAAGCTCAGATTAATTTTAATACAATTTTTTATTGCTCCTTGATCTTCACAGCTCAAGCCTCCAAAGAACTTTTGGGGCTTTTGCTAATGTGCCCAAAACTTTAAGGGGTTTAGCTTGCACTAGGCTTTACTTTACAACTTGTTTTATGGTTTCAGGTCGCATGGTTACGAGTAGACACCCAAACAATTTTAACAATAGCCAGTCACGTTATAACAAAAAACCACAGGATAGGTGTCACACATAGCGATCGTCGTACGTGGTTCCTTCACATAAAGGACGTACGAGAATCCGATCGAGGATGGTATATGTGTCAAATAAATACGGATCCCATGAAAAGTCAAGTCGGATACGTGGAAATTGTCGGTAAGTACTTTACATTTCTCTTCGTTAATATTAAAAAACCCTTCAAGAGGGGTTTTAATGGTTTTCGCAGGCTAAAAAATGATTCCAATTTTGGTGGGGCGGTTTAGGTAGAGATTCAGCGGTTGAGTGTTTACGAAAGACACGAGCTTTGCATATTATTAAATCCAAAACCTGTCATTCATTTTTTTTTCTCCGTATGAGTTTTTGACATCACCCCACGTTTATACTTTTTCCTTTCCGTTTCGGTACATTTTCCTGAGTATAAATATTTATCAGAACCTGTCACGATTATTAGGGTCGAAAACGAAGGATACTTTTACAAGATGGCGGTTAGAAACCGCCGAGGTAATTCAATCAATGTCGTTGAAGCACATTTTCCGCTTTAAAAAAAGTTAATGGGGGGATTATGTCTTTAGGGTGTTAGATTGGATTAAACCTTTTGTGTCGTGTCCTCGGCTTAGAGCAGGAAAGGAAAAAATCATAAATATTAAGTTTTGAAGTAGAGGAAGAAAAAGTGAAAAAGGAAAATAATTTAATGAGTATTAAATTATCCTGTCTGCATGTTGGTACTCAGCACCTTTAAGTGATCTTTTTTATAAAACTATCAAACGTGGCACGTACAACGGGAGTCAGTATTTTTCTTACCTAAAAACCCTACAAATGCCGCTATGATTTAGTCGACATTTTCAAAGTGTTAATTAGATGCAAATGTATGGAAAATAACCTCTTGTATACATAACACTCTCCTGCCGTCCTTTTTTCTTTCTTTTTCCTTCTTTCATCTTTGCTTTAAAAAAAATCGTTTAGCGCAAAAACACGAACTCGGGAGGGGAATTCCCCATCGATGTGCATTCATTTAATTGACGCCAAAAGCACCCTTCACGGGAAATATTCGCATCAAGTTTATAAAATCGATCTTATCTTAAATGATTTCAATTTCCACGCCATTTATCTAGAATTTATAAAATAATGATCTTTCGAAAATTTATCATAAGGGAGGATATGAAACGAAAAACAAGAGGAATTATTTCCTATTTGTAAATAGTGTTAAAATGAGGTTTGCTATTGATAATATTTTCCGTGTATTCGCATGATGCGGTTTTAGAAATTTCATATTCCTATGTCAAATATATATATTCTGTCACCATGCGCGACCAAAGAATTTTCATGATAAGCGGGCGAAAGCTCGTATAATCAAATCAATGGATTAAAGCAGAGAAATAATTATGTTTCTTATGAATGTCACCCCGCATCGGATTTGATAGGTCGCTGTTTTACAGTGAGGATACTCGAGAGAGTCATTCTACAGAATAATGGTTCCCGTGGAATATACATGAAAGCGTTTTTAAAAGTTCATCAACGTTACGGACAAAGAGGGAATTATAACCGTTTTGGTGCACTTTCAACTTTTATAAAAAAAAAGGGTTCAAAATTTGCATTAATTATAATTTTAAAGTTTTTAAAAAATGAATGCAGTTTTTAATTAAAAAACGAAATAAAGGATTAAAGACATTATAAATTTCGCGCTTAAGCGTTGAAGCCCCAGCTGCTCTGAATTTATTAACAACAACTAGGCAAGGAAAAGTAAAAAAATTGGCAATTTTTCCTCTTTGATCAAGGTGACATGATGCAAAAATATTCTTTGAGAGTTTTGCCCATACTTCAGTTTGGTTAGGCAGTAATTTATGGACAAGACGAACCTAATTAATGGATCTTACAGGCAAAAATCAAAACATTTATGGCGGAAGAGAAGCACTCTCGCCAGGAAAAAGATCAAAGCAAATTAACAGGTTATTTTTTTCTTTTAAGCTAGAGACGAAGGCGATCGATTCAGTTTAAGATTTTATAAAAGAAAAACCAATTGAAAAAACTGATAATTTTTTAAAGTGCGATAAGGTCGGCATCAAAATAAAGTTACCAGGTTAATCATTATGGTCAATGTGGTATATAAAAATTATTTCTTACCTTAATGGAACTGAAGAGTGGATGACTCGTCGCCGAAAATAATGCACATGCTCCAGAACAACGTCAATGATCTTGAATCTTTATTCAAAAAAGTCTTAAATTTAGAAGTTGTTTTTTCCAAAGAAGTAGGAGGTTGACTTCAAAAATTCAACCTAAAAAGAAATAAAACAAATATTAAGAAATGAACTGTTGACCAATTGCTTTAAATATATCGGGCCAAATTGAACATACGTATACAAGACGAAGGCAAAGAAGGCGGTGTTAATTCAACGGTATCCAACTTATCCATGATGAAAGCAAAAAAAAAAGGAGTCAAGTATGTGACGGCAGGAAATTGACATGGATAGGTAAAAGGAAAACCTAGGAGAGTGAAAGTATATTAATAGGATATGAATTTTGTAAGTCTAATTGAAAGACTTTCATACTAATAAGAACGTACATTTATTAACTACCTTAGTTAATTTATTTTCCAAGGGGTGGCTTTTTTATAAGAATTTGCTCGCCGTAAGATCCGCACACTCCATGATACTAAACAAGGATTCGACTCTTAATCTATTTCCCAGAAATCAAAGAGTTTTATACAAGATTTATCCGATCCGACTTGCCGATCTCCTCTTAATGGTCACTTGGTTTATTCAACGACAAAAACTATACTCTTAAGCTGAAAAATTACTTCCCATTAAGGTTAAACATTCATTTTGCACAATCTACAACTAACTTTTTATTTAACATTTTTATTTTATTCTAATGTTGGGGAATTAGAGATCTTTTTACAGTTAATACATTACGAAGGAAAAATTGAGCAAGCTGACATTTTTACGAAAAAAAATTACGATTGTATTAAGCTTGAACAATCAAAATATTTTTGAATCTATAGAATTGCTTTTGAGATAAGTCAAAAAAAGCTCCCTTTTATTTTTTATTATTTTTTTTAAAAAGGGGAAATCGATGTAGTAGGCTTTAAAAAAAGGAAAATATACGAGGTAAAAATTCGAAGTTAGAAAGGAAAAGAAAGAGGAAAGAAATGAGGTTCTTGCTGGATTTATGTAAGGAGAATTTCCCAAACCTTTTTGGGAAAATGTTTTTTTCTCAAAAGGATTTTGAATGTATAACCTAACCCAGACTAACTAACCGTAAAGAGCAGGCGTACTTACCTGTATTAAATATGTTTGTTGTGCTACCTTTTTTTTCTCTCTCCCTCTCTTTTGAATGTTAGCAACGGGGTAATGCCATTCACTGATTTCTCGTTATTGTATTAACTTTCTGCTTTCTTTGTCAAAAAAATTTGCAATTACACTTTGTTTGAAAATCCCACATTTTAAAAAAAAATGGGAAAAAGCCTTGTAATAAGCAAAAAATTTGTTATAGCAAAATAAGCATGGAAAGTCTCATAAAGGTAATGTTCTTACAAATCACCCATGTTCAGCATAACGTCAAAATATTTGTAGATATTTGACTCGTGACAAATATCGTGTTCACTGAAGCCTCAAAAATTTTCATCATTCATCCTAATGCTTTTTGCAGTGTTTAATTCGAAATACGAATTCTAGTGAATTAGTTATAAACTTTTAAAGTATTATTCAAGTATTTTAAAAGAATTCTTCCATTCGAAAAACATGTCTTCGGCAAATAAGCAAAACGAATGTCAAAAGAAAGTCGCCTTCTACATAGCAAGATTAAATCAAAGTCGTCACAATAGAAAGGATGACGTCGGTTTGCTAGTAAAATTAAATTTTTATACCGAAAGAAGTCTCCAACAACCGTTTCTGTTAAAATTCCTTCGGAAAAATCTCTTTCCTGCCTTCTCCGAGTCATCAATAGAAAATCAGTTTGAAGGAAGTTTTTGAATGATGATTTTGACTTTTAGATGTTGGAAATTAAAGACAAGTTGAGTTGTTTTGAATTCGTTGAATGCGGATACGGAAAAGGGAAGAAGAAAGTTTCGGAGAAAGATTTACATGAAAAAGGGAAAATGCTGAGACAGTTGAAGAATGAAGAAGTTACTCTCCGCGATATCTAATATCTAATGGAGTCCCTCACTGGCCACATTACGGTTGAATGACTTCAAATTGAAATTTAATTTAGATTAGGAACACAAGTTGATAATGAAACGCAACCTTGTTTAATTTATGGCCCTTTACTTACAGCGGATACTTCAAAACTAATTAATAAAATGTTTAATGCTTTTCAGCAGGAGAAAGGTGACCCAAAGAAAAAAGTCGTTTAAAATGATTAAATCTTTACTTACAATACTGGTTGATGGGTGAACCAATTAATGAAAGAACTGCGATAACGGTATTTCATGCAGCGAAATTTGAAAAAAAAATTGAGTCAAACTTAAACTTAAACTAGCATTAAAGGCCTAATGCTCATTGTTTTCATTTAGTTTAGACTTGAAATGGGCAAAACTCTAGTCAACTATCAACTAACCTAACGAGCTTTTACTAGCTTTGTAGGCTTTAATAAATTAGCTCCAGGCAGAGCTAGGAACTTTAAGTTTAAATAGACTTACTTTTAGAATAGTTTGTAAACTACAACTTGTGTTAAAGCTAATGTTAAAATTTTTATAAAAATCAAAAGTTTTCGTGTGATTATCGTTATCCGACTCATTTACATTCGAGGCGCTAAGCTTGGCATGAAAAACTTGTAATTACTAATTCGGATATTTGCAAAAAAAACCCGAAAATGTAATCAAGATCCCTTGCATCGTGTCAAAAATCGTAAGCTCAAACCCAAAGTTAATTTTTATTTAAACCACGAGACCGGAATCACAGTAACCGGCGTGGATTTGTTGTTACCGCACGAAACATACAAATTTGATGCCTGAAATCATCGGAGCTGAAGTGGTTGAGTGGTTTTATGATAAGCTCCCAGGCTTTTGTAAGCTGGGCGTAAACGATACGGATATGATGCTCCATCCCTTAGGAGACTAGTCATTTATTAATTAGGTGACGTCACATATGCTTCACGTTAAACTTTTTGAACGGGGACTGTCATCGATAATTCGAACCATGCCCCCCCACATTCTGTCATTGCGAATCGATCGTTTTTTTTTTGTATTGTCGAAAGGAAATTGAAAGGTAGTTTATTTTTATTTCAGTTCCTCCTGATATTCTTGATTATCCGACGAGCACGGATATGGTCGCAAGGGAAGGAAGTAACGTGACGATGCGGTGCGCCGCGGTAGGTACTCCAGAACCTAAAATTATATGGAAAAGAGAGGGAGGAGAAACGATCCCGTTAGGACCGAATCAAGCAGGTAAGTTGCAACTGTCAGATTTCATCAGTTCGTTGTCATAGTTTTGAATCGATCGACTTATCTTTAACAAACGTGAATCGTTTTAAAAATCGACAAAGTCAGCAAAACGTTTTCGGGATAAATGTTTCAAGGCTCCCTTTTTGTTTTTGTTTCATTTCATTTTTCAACCCAATCGACAGGCATTTATCAGTTAGATCGTTTCCCTTTTTTCTTTTTCAGTGACCAGCGTGGAAGGTTCCATATTTAACATATCAAAAGTAAGCAGACTTCACATGGGTGCTTATTTATGCATAGCCTTCAACGGAGTTCCTCCCAGTGTTAGTAAACGAATTACGCTTATTGTACATTGTGAGTACTTGATTTAAAAATTGTCAAAGAAATTTTTTTTGGGAACGATTGCAATTTTTTGTTGTCTATTTGTAGTTCCTCCCATGATAAGGATTCCGAATCAACTTGTGGGTGCTCATGAGGGGCAACAAGTGACCTTGGAATGTTATTCCGAAGCGTATCCTAAATCGATTAATTATTGGACGAAAGAGAAGGGAGATATAATAGCACAAGGTAGGTTATAACATTTTCTATACGGAAAAAGCGTTTCAAGAAAAGATCTGTACCAACTGCTCAAAATTGTAAGTCGTAAATAGGACGAACATTAAATAAAACAAACTGAACCTGCATCCTCACCTATTCACAGCTTTCAAAAAGAATTTAAATCATACCAAGGGCACTCGAGGAATAAAAGTGTTTTTTTAATTGCTGCTTGGCGGTTGTTTGGGATTTTTTTCCTTTGTTCTCTCATACTCAATCACTCTACATAACCTTCCATTAGGAAATATGGGAACAGGACATTTATCCAAATGACTAACTTTATTTTAAACCTCTCAAATATGTAAAATATTCGCGTTATGAAAATGAAAACGTTTTGAGAAAATGTTTTACCATCAATGGGAAAAACTTTGTTTCAGTTCACATGCCGGCTCCGAAATTTTCATCTATTCTAGAGGCGAACATAAAAATCGCTCGCAGATTGTACTTTATTTTTTGAAAAACTGACGATGTGACTTAAAAAAATCTCAGTCTAATTACAGAGATTTTTAGCTTAGAAAATAGGCCTCTTTTGATCTTGAATATAAAAAAACCCAACAAGAAATAAAAAAAGCATCCTCCCAGTAAACGGTTTTTAGTAATTTCTTCGAAAAAAGAAAAATGAGAAAAGCAAAGGTACGATTTCATAATTTTTTTAATGAACGTTCGTTCACGGTTCACTTTAGGAAATCATAATTATTCGGTTTGTTCGCTTGGAAGTCGTTTTCTTTCGACCTGCTATGATATTCAATATGCTGATAGCTTGTTACTCCCTTTGCAAGCGTATTGTTAAAAAAGCTTTTTTCCCTTTTACCTCCCTTTGGGGCAATAAATAGGAAAAAGGTCTGATTGGGTGTAAATGCAAGCCGTCGCGATATTTCAGGTCGAAACTATCCTTGAAACCTCAACCTCTCCTCCCCTCGACTTTTTTTTTATCAGTTTCAACATATCGGCATCCCCTCCGATTTCAAATCAATAGAAACGAATTAACGTGAAGAACTCCATGTTTAAATTAATCCATTCACATTTTATTTAACCCCTTCTCCGAAATCAAAAACTGATAAGACAACAATCGAACGATGGGCAGTGTATAACATCAAATTGCCGGTTATTTCCGATCGCGGATGCAAAATTAAAAAAAATCAGTAGAGAAGAGAATGGAATGAGGATTTCCAACCGAGTTCATCATGCCCCCGAAACTCACATCATTCACATTCACACGAAGGGGAGAAATCGTTGGAAATTACAATGCTTCAATCATGTGCTCGCTTGCAATCAGCAGTCGCATCGGTTGCTTTATAAGGGATAAATTTCATCTCTCTCCCAGTAGCAAACTCCATAAAAATTACGAGGTTTGAGTAATTTTTTATTCGACAGCATGTTCTTATCAGCAGTAACTCATCTGACGCTCCGATATATTTCGAATCAAAATTCATGTTGCTCAAGTAATAATAACATTCTATTATTTTCATGACGGCGGACAGCTATTCGAAACTTTCATGCAAAATGCAAACAAACGATCAAGGCGAATAATTCAACGCATAAATATCGTTTTAATTCGTGTGAAACCCTTTATTTGGACAAATTTTAAGATGCAAATAAATGGAGTAAATTATACACAAAAAGAAAACAAGTATTTTCTATCTTTCTTTCTTTTATAGCTCTCACGCGTCATGAAAAATGCAACACTAACCACAAGTGATCATTATCCTGTGTGTATAATATTATTTTGCGAACAAAAAGCACGGAATCAAGGGAATGTAGAAACGAAGTGTTTTTAGAAGGGCGTAATGGGATTAGACATGATAAAAAATACAATTAGTTGATAAGTGGCATGTGATAGGAGGAATTGCGTGAAAATGCCAGGAGGATGCGTTGGTAGCATCTATTCCCGCTTACCCCTATATATCACTTTTGTATTCCTCCCTTCCTCCCTTTTCCATCCGACCGCTAAAAAACTCATTCTGTTTGATTTAAATCAAAAGTGAGTTTGATAGGCTAAAGTCGCAATAGCGAAGTTGTTTCGATTTTCGAAAAAGTTTTATTGTTGATGTTGACCGATTTGAATGCGTCGAATCCGAAAATTACGTTCGAGTGAGAATGCGGATTTTCGATACTTTATCCAACCAAAAACATCTATCGTAGTATGATTGGTTTGGACTTAATTTAGCTGTACCCTTAAGCCCCCCCAGTGATCCACAGGTTATAGTGTTATTAATTGTTCTTAACAAACCTAAAAGATCTAAGCTTTCAACACAAGTTTAGCTTGAGAACTTGAACCAAGAGCAGGCCAACTAAAAGCAAGCATTTTTCCAACTTGTACCTTTTGCCATTCAAAAAAATTACTAAAAAAATGTTTACCAGCTCATTTGAAATAAGAATCCGCCTAGTGTATCCTTTCAGCTCCCAAGAATTAAAGCTTCACCTTTAATTAATTTAAAATATTTTTACCCCTTTTCCGAATTAAAGAAAAGGCTGGATAGTCACGCTGATCATTTTAAAGTACTTCTTCAACTGTCTTTTGTCTTACCAACTTTAGCCTAAATTCGTAACATATTCCTCCCCAAATTATTTAATCTTTCTCTAAATCTCTAGCCTCCTCTACAACACTTCCCCCAACATTAATGGTAGAATAAAAACTTGGGTCAAAACTGTTCACTTTAGAAATAATTTAATTATTAGGCACTCGTATTACTTTGCTCAATGATAAAATTATGGGATTAAGGCAATACTAATATCCTTGATTTTTTCGATGGCATTAAATTGTTTATCAGGCACTAGGTTCATGCTCCTTTTATAATTACAGCGTCTGTTCTGTTTAGGATAACCTCAATAATGATACCATACCTATTTAATTTTCCTTTCGTTGGAACTCTGCGTAGAAGTTTCTACTGGCTTTGAAATGGTGACAACAAAATAAACAGATTGACTGGAGGATATGTGCGGGCCTGCTTTGCTATTATATCTAAAAGCAGAACCGTCGAAAAGCTCTAATCCATGAAGAATGTGATTTCTAGCTCTTTGCCAGCGACGTAATCCACTACTTTCACAAAATAAACCTTCTTCCAGTGCGATCATATCGATCAAACTCGTGAACAATGTTTCTTCCTTAGGCATTCTAAAACAAAGAAAAAAAAAGTCATCGATGTAAATTCAAATATATTTACCGATGATAAGGTGTACGGACCTCTTCTTATAGTAAATATTGCTTTTTTTTTTAACAATAAAAACACAAAAACAATCACGCTTGAAAACAAAACAAGTAATGTAAATAAACGAGTCGGATTCCTTTATATGAGATAATTTAGGAAGGCGGTGAAACGAAAAAGTTTTGGAACGAAAAACGTTCTGCTTGTAATTTAAAGAGTACGACAAGTTGTTTGTTTCTTATTGTACAATAGAGTTTTTCCGCGATCAAGATTTATTTCATTACATTTTCTTATTTTTATTTAGTAGAAATCGATAAAACAGTAGTCTCGTTCGTTTTTTTTTTTTCAATTCGATTTTAACCCCTTCTTTACAAACGGTATCAAATTACTTTGTGATTTAGAGACGTTGGAAGGAAACCAAAGTCGAGGGTGTCTTCGGTTAATAGATGTTCATGCTTATCATACAAAAGATAGAAAATTAAAACGAAAAACGGGGGATTTTTTTTAAATTAAACGGAAGAGCGTGAGAGGATCCCGCCATTTTGAAAAACAGGAGAAAAAATAATTGAATCACGATGATGGCGATGAAAAGGGCTGCGGGTCGAAATTAAAATCATGAAATAAAACGCCCTTTAGCATTTTCTATAAAGATCTTCCTTCCGGTATTTAGGTTTCCTGCCGATAGTGTTAAATCGCTTGCAAATTTTAAAAAAATTAGCATTTTTATCAATTAAAAAAATTAATGGATTTCAAAAAAAATGAAGCCTTTCTTTGAGGTCTATAAACTCTCAAATTTTTAGATTCATATTCAAAGCTTCTATTTGAATTTTCAACTTTTGCAAAGAATTAAAAGAGTTTGATATTTAAAAATATGGATATTTAGTTTTCGGTCTTATCAAGATTCAGTTGGATTCTGGCCGGTTTCTAGCGATCAGGGCTTAACAATGCTTAGCCAAAGTCGATCAGATATATTTTCAGTCTGGCCACTCGTAGGGTAAGAGAGCTAGGAGTGGCCTGAAATTTGTTACATTCCATACATGATAAAAAGTAAAAAATTATCGAATGTATAGTTATGACTGTATTGATCAACTCTGATCGGCCTAAAGGTTTTGCAGCCTGTTTCTATTGCTTTATGAGTTTTATATTATTTTTAAAAAATATGCGAGTAAGGCTCCCAAACACTAACATGAAATAATTTTTTAAACCAATTTTTTCAGAAAATTTTAACAACGGATTATTGAATGACGCATGAAATATGGGTAAAATTTTCTCCTCAACGAACCAGATTAGGTTATACTTTGTTTTCCGTTCCGCTCGTCGTGGCAGCAGACATAAAGTTCGCCCACTAACGGAAGAAAGTGTAAATTAACTCTTCTTCATTTAATCGCGAGGCCCTTTTCTGACTAACCCATTAAGACAGAATTAACGAGCCTTGAATAACCTTTTTTTTTCTTTTAGTAAACGAATCCCGCGAAAGGTAAACTTGTTAAAAACTCTAAAATGAAAGCATGTTCCTTATTTTTCAAATTGAAGATTCTTGTAAAACTTACATAAAAAGAATATCTTATTAAAAATTCATAGCACGATGTAGTTTACATAACTCTTAATTTTCATTCTAAGGGAAAATGAAGCCGAAAATTTTAAAAAATTTAAATGCTAATACGGTTACAGTTTAACAGAAACCAATTTCAACACGTTTCGAGTGTATGGGGTATAAAAAAGAAAAAAAATGGGGGAAACTTTGAAAAATCTTTTTTTTCCTGAAATGCTACAACTTAAACTCTTCATTTACCATTTTAACCCACAGGAAAAGATATTGGAGTTTGTTTCTTTTTTTCCCCCAAGTTTTAAATGTCTTGTCGTTTGTTTTCTTTTATCACCGCGAATTAACGACAGCAAAGGAATGTCGCTTCGATTTGTCTTTTTCCTCTCTTTTTTTTCTTTTGACAGTTTTTGGCCAGATAAGGTTCTCGCTGATGAACGGGAATGTGACAATAGATGATTTAGAGCTCATCCTGACAATTCTTTCTTTTAAGCCTTTCCCCACTTTCTTTTCCTTTTGATAAATGGGTTTGTTTTCGCTTTAATATTCTCTTGAAAATGCAAGAAATTTTAAAGGAATCTTAATATGATTATAGACTAGTGGTGAAAAAACAAACGAATCTTTTCTTTGGGAAATAAAAACTAGTTTTTTTTTTCACTTCAGGTAATAAATACGAACCAACACTACTAGACAACGCTTATAAAGTTCATATGAAACTTACAATTAAATCAGTTTCACAATCAGACTATGGGATTTATAAGTGTGTTTCTAAAAATTCATTAGGAGATACTGATGGCAATATTAGACTTTACCGTAAGTATTTTAGTAATTTATACAATGATTTTCTCAATGCCATTTTACAAAAATAATATTAATAATAAAAAGTACGAATCAGGTACTCTTTGACGCTGATATCGAGAAAATTTGAGAAAATCGTTTCAGGATAAGCCTTGCAAGATGTAACCGATTTAAGTTTTTAAAAAACCTAAAAAAAACTGTTTTAAAAAATTCGAAGTCGATCACAAACCTGGTTCTCCAATTAGTTTCAAATATCTAATGTAGCTTTTTCCGATTTCTAGTTGTACGCTTTGGAAGAATTATAATCCATTGCGACCACTTTTCCCTAAGAAAAAAGGCGAATCTGTTGAAAGTAATTCGGCTGATCCCTTTACTTCAACAAGATAGTGTTTTGCAATCTTCTCAGAATTTCCAGAATTATTAATGCTAGAGTGCCTCTTGATTATTCCACTTTTCATTTCGATAACTCGCTTAATGTCATAAGAAGAGTCATCGCGCCGCATTAGGTACCCGTCACTTGCACTTTCTGAAAAATAAATAAAACCTTGCATTAGCTCTTTTTTATTGATCAAAGTAGTTGTCCCTACGTCAATTTTATTAAACATTGTTTTCTTTTTCATTTCAGAAGTCAGTAGGGATTCATCTCACAGAAGTAGGGATAGAGGTACGTACAACCATAAAAGAAGGATAATAAAATTTTTAATCTTCCTTACATATTTTTTCTTAGCAATATGTCAAAATGTAAATATCGAAGGGGATTTTTTTCCTAACAGGAAAAAAGATGAAACCTTGTTGAAAGAAGAATGAAATAATATTGTCGATATAGATATACACCCAGTGAGAGGGAACACGATGAGATGGCTTATCGTGACGCATCAGCAATAAAACGCTGAGAGATCCCTGCCTAAAATGTCAGTTTTCAGATTGATGGCCGTGGTTCGATCGGAAAACGAATAAAGTATACTGCACCAGATTAAAAAAAAAAAAAAGAAAGAAACCTGTAATTTTATATAACTTACTTTCCCCAGTTCGTATTGTCATTATTCACAAATTGTTAAAAAAATTACAAAAAAAAAAAGAAAAAAAAAGGAAACTCTGACGTGCCCAAATCGATGAAAAATAAAATAAAGAAAAATTTATTGTAAGGAATATCAGTATCATACATCACGCCACCCCTGTCAGTTGTGGATTTTATTTTTATCCACTTTCTTATTTATTCAATCTTCCATCCTTCATTATTGTTATTTATATCATTCAATATTTCCGAATTCCATAAATCAATTTCAAATCAACATTTTCAATATTATGCAAAATCCGATTTTCTTGTTTAACAGGTAAAAAGATTAAATTAAACGATTTGGGTCGAAATATGACCAAAAGTAAGTAGCCCAGAAACATATCATAAAAATATTTTAATGATGCCGACTTTTCCTATTTTTTTAGACGACGACGAAGACAACATGATAGATTCACCCGAAGCGGAAGGCTCGACAGGGTCTTCATCGTGGCGACTGCAAATCGATCGAGTGCTATTAACCGCTGCCTCATCAATATACATGATTAAATGTCTTGTCACGTGAATTTAGTTAATAAATGAATTAAATTAGGATCAATATACATATCGCAATAGGGAAAAAAATTAATCGAAGTCCTTCCGCTTTGCATAGTAATAAATAATTAATAATTAATTACAAAATGACGATGATTTTAAACAACTCAATTTCGTCAATTACTTAAATTCATGTTACAAAAGTAATTGCTCAATATCAAGTTTTTATAAACTTTCGAAGAAATTCGTTCAGCTTTTACCTTAAAGCTTGATTTTTTTGCTGACTGATGAAAACTTTTTAAATTATTCTGTATATATTAAAATAATTATTTTATATTTTTATTATTAGCTATTTTTAATTTTTTCATTTTTCGTAAAAATCGAAAATTCTTTTTAAGAGTTAATTTTGATTTCACATGGGCGGTAAAAGAAAAATACGTGCAAGGTGTGATATTACCCGTCCATATAATATTTTTTTTTTGTCTTTGGTTGTAAATAATTTTCAGAAAACAACGCACGGAGGTTTTCCTAGTTCTAAAAAAATTTTTGAAAAAAGACTGCTCTTGTTTTTTAAATATCATGTTATTTTGATGTTGTGAGTCCCTTGTCTCGTGGTAATATGATTTGTGATAATTTTTTTAAAAATATTTAGCTTTAAAAGTTCATTTGAGTCTATCGTACAAAAAAAACATTCCTTCGAATTTCATTTGATCTTTCTTCTTTTTTTTTATTTTAATAACTTTTTACGAAAGCGAATTTAATTTACCCTTGGAAGTATTAAACAGATCCGTGGATTCAATCTCTTTTCTGGAAATTATCATTTCCCCTAGTGCTGAATTAATTATCAGATCACTCTTCCGCTTTATGCTAAATTTTATTTGGCTTACAATATAATTTTCCTCCAGCTTGAATTATAAAGCTAACATCGGTTTCTTTTTTCTTCCATTTTACCCTTTAACCCCGTTAGTCCGGATTCATATTTGTTTTTATTTTTTTAAAGCAAAAAATGTAGAAAATCTGACTGTCCGAGGACTTTAGGTTTTGTAATTTTTAGATTGTAGCCTCGAACTAAAAAAACATTGTTGAAAAAAATTGTAAAAATTCAAGATATAAAAAAATGTTGAAAAACTGAAGAAAAAACGAAAATATAAAAAAAAAATTAATTTACGACAATAATATGACTATTATTTTTAAAACCTAACCTCGTAGCATTTGTAGGCAACTACGAACCATCATATATCATTTTTGTCTGCATAGCTAAACTGGCCGATTTCTCTTTTCCGGAAAAAAGTGAGGCCAATGAAAAAATGTCAACGGCGCCATTCGAAACGATAAAAAATTAAGCGAGCACTAATTTCACAAAAAAAAATCTTTCAGCCTGATCGTTACAAGAGCTCGTTAAGTCTAAACTGTGTGCTCAGGCTAGTGGTTCTACAATTCTGGGATAAACAAAAAGTTTGTTGATGTGTCCATAGCCTTAGTTGAAAACTTTATAAAATATTAGCTGATCGTTTTTGAAAAAGGTAAATGCGTACAGAAGACGCTTGCCTTATAAATAAATTTTTTGTCTTAAGTGAATGAAAAGAAAATCAAATCAACATCAAAATGTAAGTAAAAAGTTGTAAAAAGACCAAAAAATATACATGGTTAACCAAAATGGTTTGATTATGAAGATTTTTTAGACATAAAGAAAAGAAATCAATCCGTCTGTAGCTTCCTTTCAACTTTTTCTTGCTTTTACGAGTATTTAATCCCTAATGATAAAGATTTTTTAATTTCAGTCCCTAAATCCGACCTAATCAAAGAAAATACTCCTTTTGAACCAAGATTTACGGTTAGCACTCTTATGTTCATATGGTTTGTGCTTTCATTGTTATTTATTCTAAAAGATTCCATAAAAAATTCTAGAACACTAAATCAGATGGGATTAGATTGCTGCAAGCGAAAATTAAGTGCAATAACGGCCAATTTCGCGTGACTATACAGGTTGCCAAGTTTCTCAACTGTCAGCCCGGAGTAGAAGATAGCTGCGCTTTTGTGCGAAAGATAATTTTAAAAAAATTGAAAACTTCAAAAGATGTAGTATGATATTATTAAATCTCAAAATTGCAAACTTTAGGACTTTTACAATGTATTATTAAGGGAGTTAATTTTAATAAATTTACCGATTGCCTATTATATCAAAATTTTGCAATGAAATTGTCATTCAACAATCGAAGGATTACATTTTTAATTCTCCTTCTTTATGATCGTTTCGATTTCATGGAAAAAACGTGACCAAACTTAATTTATTTTTGCTTTTCTCAAATTCGAAATCTTATGAATTTTATTTTTCAAGCAAAAAATGATTTGTTTTAATTAATAATTAAAAATTCATTCTTTTTCTTACTCACATTTTTTCCTATAAATAACAACAGGTAAACACGACAACAATTTTGAAAAATGAAGGCTACAGAATGAGTAAAACGGGGAAAAAATGACCTTATTTATTGCGAGCCCTAGTTGAATATCGCAAACAATTAGGAATCTCTATAAAGATTAAAAAGAAAATTAAAAGCACAGGGAACTTTCAAACATCGAATACCTGAAACAGTATTTACAAGATGAAAATGATCAAATCGAGGCAACTCAAAAACATTAATAAGATTGCCTTATTATAATGACGCTTTCACCCTGAAGAAATGGTCCGCCGTTGAAGCAAAGTTTTTCAGATCGAGAAAAACATTAAAATACAGCATTATTGCACTCTGACCTTCAGCATGCCAAAATTACAAGTTTTTAATTTAAAAAAAAAAAAAAAAAAAAAAAAAAAAAATTTGATCAAGTTTTTCCGAAAAAAAGAATGGTCTGAAAAAAACCGTACAGACAAAAAAGTCGTAAAAAAGTCTGGAAAAATAATATCTATAAGGAAAATTGTTGGTAGCCGTTTTTAAAAAAATGAACAGCCATTCGAAAACTACTCTGGACGTATTCTCGACGTTCAGTGGCAAAAGAATCGATATCCGATACTTTGATAAGATATACCATATAAAAAAATATGAAACCTTTTAAGCTAAGAATCTGTGAACGAATAATCAATGCAAATTGGTTTAACTAAACGATCCGTAGCCAAAACAAGTTGTTATTACGATCATTAAAAATTGATCAATATTTTCGTTTATCCGGAAGATCCTACAATATTCTTCAACGTAAACAATATCGTAACCGCTTATTTTCTCCTGAGAAAAACGAAAATAAATATATAAGAATAAACCAATTCACACTAATTCCTATTAATCGGAGGGCATTTTAGCTTGAATTGTTTGCAATCAGTATCAGTAAAATGTACATTTGATCGGGAAGAAGGGAGTCGAAAAAGAGAGGAAAGGGAAAATGTAAGCAGTTTTGATATGTTATTTACGAGATTATGAACACTACTTGTTTTGTTATGTCGTAATATTGACTCATAAATATTAACTGAATGCGTGTATCGTCTGTTTTGAATATTGCTCAGAGATCGATTGCCGCGACCATTAGAAAATCATTGACACGCATGCACTAAATCATCACACAATAGGCGGTTTCACTATTTTTTCCCCCAAAGTCGAAAAGATTTTTATTTACCGATCTAGGGCCGGTTTTTTGTTCAAGACATTTATTCAAAAAAGCGGAGTCGCCGCAGGGCATGCCAGACTTAAAACCTTTCTCCTTTTTGACTTGCAAAAAAGGTTCCGACAAAATAAAAAGTCGGGATTCAACCCTTAAAAAATCTGGAATGATTTCTCTGACGTTTGCTTCTAGATATCCGCCTGTCAAGTCGGATATCTCTATTAATTTATTAATTAGAGGTGGGAAGAAGAGTTTAGCTCCTGTAACTCTGGATTATAGCTGACCGTCAACGTCATGTACTTGTGAATTAATAACAAGCAAGACTTGATTTAATTATTAAACATCGTAAGCAATGTTCACTTCTCTCTCGTACACCGAAGGAAGAGAAACATTTCAATGTTAAAAATCTTCTGACGGGAAACGGGACGGTTCGGCCCTTTTATTTTCCATGAAAATTGTCTAGCGCTTTCGCGTGAAATGAAAGAAAAAAATTAAAGAAATAAATTCGATGTTTATAAGACAGGACACGGAAAGGAATCACAACTGACAGGAATAACATGAATGTTAATCTTTTGCTCTTTTGTTATTTTACATTTTAACTGTCACAAAACGAATAAGCGGAAAAAGTATCCTTCCTAAAAGGGCGTTGGAATTTTCGTCTTTTTAATCGGTTTTGGACCTCCGTCACTTTTTATACTTTATCCAATCTTTCCTGTTCCCTTTCAGCCTGAATTAACCAACCTATTGGATTTCGGGGGAAGTGCTTCAACCGACATTCTTCTAGGAACTACATTTCCTCCAACCCTTACAAATAAATGAAACGGAAAGCAAAACCGTGTCAGCAAAACCTCCTCAACCGTATGTTTTCTCCGTGTATATATTCCGAATATAAACAGCTTTGCTCTTCTCTCGTGTTCGATCTTGTTTATATAAATTATATTAAATTAAAATCGATATTATCACTTCTTGGTAATGGAGAGGCAGAAAAGCACGCTGATATAAATATAAGCCTAGCTTGCTGTTTCATTATATCCGGTCCATCACCTTTTGTGCGGTCAATCGTTCGTCTTCTTCACACATGTTAATCCAATGTTTGATCATTTGCGTGTGCTATAAAAGCACTTCATCGAAAAATCCATATTTTAAAACCCTTTTACAGTAAATTTTTTTTTCGAATCAAATTAAATCGACGGATTCCTTCAAAGGTCAATTAAATTTACTGAGTTACAACTTAAATTTGATAACATATTAAAAATGCGGCCGAATTATTACATTCTGTAAATTCCAACGCATTCTTCGTATCAAAATACATCTAATAGCATGTAGTTTGAAGTTCTAGAGCGTAGAGAAAAAAATTCTTTTGAAGAAGTAGATTTTCGAACTACTCGGTTACTAAAAATCCGTTTTTTGTAAATATCTTTTTTAAAAACAAAAATTAAATGTTCTACCTAGTCTCAATCGATTCCTCAGATTTAACCTTTCTGGGACGGAGGGCAAAACGTATTGCCCGACCATATAGTGCTCCTGGGACGGAGGGCAATACGTATTGCCCAAATGAAGAGTGCAGCCAAAGTTCTCGGCTGATGTTCAGAACTACTTTAGGCTATTCTACAGGTCCAATGCATTGCAAAAAAGGCAAAAAAAAATTCCGTCTGGTGCGATTTCAAAAGGTTAAATACATCTCCCAGTATATAATTCATCAATATTTTGGGTCCTTTTTACCCGGAAAATTGATAAATCGAAATTGAAATATCGATTTGCAAACATCGAAAAAATGCCAAATTTTTTCGTTGGAGCGAAACCGAAAAATGCCAATATCTTCAGAACGCGGTCGAATTTTTAAATTCTGTAAATTCCAACGGATTCCTTGCATCAAAATACATCTGATAAGATATAGTTTTCAGTTCTGGAGCGTAGAAAAAATCATTTTTTTGTAAAAATAGATTTTCGACAAAGTTGGATTCTAAAAATCCGTTTTTCCTAAATATCTTTTTTAAAACGCAAAATTAAATGTTCTACCTAGTCTCAATCGATTCCTCAGATTAAAATACATCTCCCAGTATATAATTCATCAATATTTTGGGCCCTTTTTACCCGGAAAATTGATAAATCGAAATTGAAATATCGATTTGCAAACATCGAAACAATGCCAAATTTTTTCGTTGGAGCGAAACCGAAAAATGCCAATATCTTCAGAACGCGGTCGAATTTTTAAATTCTGTAAATTCCAACGGATTCCTTGCATCAAAATACATCTGATAAGATATAGTTTTCAGTTCTGGAGCGTAGAAAAAATCATTTTTTTGTAAAAATAGATTTTCGACAAAGTTGGATTCTAAAAATCCGTTTTTCCTAAATATCTTTTTTAAAACGAAAAATTAAATGTTCTACCTAGTCTCAATCGATTCCTCAGATTAAAATACATCTCCCAGTATATATTTTGTTATTATTTTGGCCTGTTTTATCGGGAAAATCAATAAATCAAATTTGAAATTTCGATTTTAAAAGATCGAAAAAATGGCACTGTTTCCGATAAAGGGAAACTTAAATTTGCTGATAGCTTGAAAACGCGGCAAAATTTTGAAATTCTGGAAATTTCTACGGATTCCTTGCATCAAAATACATCTGTCATGATTTACTTTGGGTCTGAATGCAGTGAAAAAAGTAGTTTTTTTTATTGCAAATGGATTTGTGAATTAAGTGGTTTTTACAATTGTGGTTTTTACAAATGGGTTTTTTTGCCATAACCTTTTTAAAATAAAAAAGTGAATTCTTTAGATTGGTTAATTAATTTTTCTTGCCATTCGGCCGCAGTTCCGCCCATATCGATTTCACTGAATCAAAGCGTCTCTCAGTATATAATGGGGGAGTTTCAGAGCTTTTTTTTCGTTACTTCGCCAAGAAATTGCGACACCAACATTCGCAGGAAAATCGAAATCCAAGATTGTTTAGAAAATCTGATACCTAGCCTTCTTTCTGGATTTCGAAAGACTTTAAATTGTTTTAATTCTTGTCGAAAATGCCCTCAAGCAGATAAACAAAGCATACAAACTCTACGAAAAAATTAAAATTTTAAAACCAACGTGGATTTAGATTTTCTTCAAAATTGTTGTGCCGCCATCTTCTGGCAATTTGATAAACCTACTCACTGAAAGTCCCCCATTCAATGACATTTTGACCTGTTTTTATCACTGAAAATTGTATATTTAAAATGTTATATTATTAACTGTTTTTTGATTTAAACATGGTAGCTTTAAATTTTGTCACTGGTTACTTATGTGGTGTTATTAGAAAGAGAATTATAAGCCCTATTAGAACATATCGTATACATTTCTTTACAAAAATATAACGGCTAAATATACGGTATTAAATAAAGATAAGTGTCGCCCGCAACACATTGTTTTACCCCGCTCGAATGTAAAAAACGAGAATTCCTTTTAATTATTCTCTTTCTTAAAGTCAAGTTTTTAATGTAGCCTGCAATAAAAATAAAATGTAAAACGGCAATTAATCAATATTAGGATAATATTAATTAAGGAAAGAAAGACGGTTCTGTTGAAAAAGCTTCAATACTTTGATGGGGTGCCTTAATCTGACATCTTGATTTTACATGCCTTGTAGCTGATCTTAATTTTCTGCTTCTTTCTTTACTTTTCAAGCATTTATTTTCACAAAATTATATAAGTTAAATTTTTCGCCTCAAACGAAAACAAATCCCCTTATTTTTGACAATACCAATCGGGCGAAATATGTAAAAATCGGTGGCGCAGGAAAGCTATAAAATGGAAAAAGAAGCCGTTAATAGATCAAGTTCCGAGTAAATAAATCAAAAGATAACAGTCATCCCCAGGTGGGCAATTTCCTCTAACAAGTCAGTAAAGGTCTGTATAGTAAGGCAATTTGCATGCTATAAGTGAGGAAAAGCTTCTGACGAAACCTTTACGGCTCATGGAACAATTATGTTTTACCATTCCTTTTGTGATCATATTTTTTCCTTGTTTTCTTTTTCTTTCTTTTTTTTTTTTTTTTTTTTTTTTGATTCGTTCTTTTAAAAATTAAAAATCTATGGCAACAAAAGAATTTCGGATGACAACTCGTTTATATGTTGTTTACCTTTTCTTCCTTAACCTCCGTTCCTCTCTCTCAAACCCAGGTCAAACCTTTTTCAATATATACTGCTTTATCGATGCTCATTCACTCATAAGAAAAATAAATAAATAACAAAAAATCAGAGACTTTTGTCCTTTTACGGCAGGGGGAGGGAGGAAAGGAAATTGTTTTTCTAAAACGAATCCGGATACTAATTTAAAAATATGGAAAAAAGAAGAGTGGGAGAAAGAATCCATAAAAACGAAAGGGAATCCTGATGTACGAGCGTTAATAGGCTATGGGCACGTTCGTAGTCATTATATAAGATACCGCTGTTTTTATTTCCGTCCCTGTCACTTTTCTTACGAATAATGACTCCCCGAATACTTTCTATTTTATTCCTGCCCTAATTTCTCCCCCTCTGCGAATTAAAATAAATTGCTTTATGAGGATTTGTCTGGAAGAGCTTTTTATCATTTTTTTCTCTTCCTTAGGAAAACCCGCCCGTAAATTGGATGGTTAACAAAAATGTAAGCTATGGTTCTCATCGGGGCTATTACTTTTTCAAGTTTTTTAAAGCTTTTTTCATTATTATTTTCACGCATGTTGGCTGAGTTAGCAAATATAAAAAAAATTAAAAAGTTCTGTAATATAAATTTAAATACAGTATAAGAGGAGGTGGTATAACAAAAACGTATCGAAGATTTTAGACCTTGGCATATTATTTTGTACAGCAAACAATAAATTACCAATTATTCACTTTCAGTCTTTTAGCCAGGATTTTCCTTAAGTCTTCAAAATTTTTTTCTAACACAATTTTGGTAACCTCTAGATAATCAAGCAACGGAAGGCTTCCAGGTTATGACAGTTTTTTACGAAGTAATTAAACAATGAGTAAGACCATGGCAGAGGTGAACACTAAAAACATAACGCATAATATCGTGCAAACACAAGAAAGAACCATTTTTACAACTAGTTTTAAGTAAAGATAACTAATGTCAACTACGTACTACTTAGTATCGACTCAACAAAAATATCGTTTCACACCTAAAGTAGAGAAGTTCAATGCGATGAGGCAGCGAGAACCTTGCAGCGCAAAATCATAAAAGACTCCGCAGTTAACTGAAGGAAACCATTTTTAGCAAAACTTCTGCTTAAATTAAATTTCATACTATCAGAGGGGAAAAAAAGGAAAATCGAAGAAAAGTTAAAACACTAAAAGGATATTATTTCATGATTTGATTCATACGGAAAAGCAGTAACGAAGATTCTTTCTCTCTGTTTCGCATCGATACTCTTCCCAAAAATTTTACTCTCGTGTTGACCAAATAAAGTGCGACGCTTCCGCTCAGAAAAAAGCGAAAACAAAAACCGACCCTTGCTTTTTTACTTTAAAATATTTCCGATATTTCTGAATGACGTAAAAGAAAGAAAACGAAAGGAGAGAAAGAGAGACAGACTAAAAAAAGTATAAATTTAAATTAATCCAATATGAGCCAAACACTTTTAAAAAGAATATAATAATAAAAAACGGTGAAAAGGTAACAAGATGAAATCGGCACCGGAAGCGAACCGTTGAAGCTGGGAGTTGTTATTGGCGACTGCGCGAGCTGCTCTTTCGAAGCGTGCCCGCAGAAATCCAGCAGTCGGAATGTTGCCCTCATGGCCGCGGCAAGAAGTTCGTTTTTCCCGACCGAGTGCTTACAAACCGGCGTGCTCGTACTTGCGATCTTTGTCGTCTTCGTCAACACCGATGGAATCGGTAAGTTATTTCGTTTCTTTCCCCCCCATTTTCTATCTTATTTTTCTCCGAATAAACAAATCTCATTTTTATTACATTATCGAGCGATCAATCAATCATTTATTCCTTTCCGGGAAAAAATGACAACAGGTACGTCCGGTGATTGATTTACAGTGAAAAGGGCTCGATTTCAGGATTGACACGGAAAACGTCGAAATAAATTAAGTTATTCAGTTAAAATCGAAAGAAGGCGAGAGAGGTACTCGGAATAAAGAATGTCACATCGATCTGTCTTGTAAATCCTTTTTATAAAAGATTCTCACGCCTTTCGAGCGTGACATCATCGGAATGTCGGGAATTTCAGAAAAAACAAAGACCCATTATTCCTAAACCTTTATATTACTGTAATTAAATATGGAAGGGAACGTAAAAGCTTAAAAAAATTTTACCCTATTTTTTCTTCTCGGACATAAATCAAGGATAGCGCGTTAAGGGCGTTAAATCGAGTATTGATTTACAATCGCACGAAGATCCTACTCAATTAAAACCATAAAAAAAAGCTGATGAAAACTCGAAGCGTTAACAGAGTGTGAATCTTCATTTAGAAACAGCAAACGAATCCGGGTGATTTTTCCTTCTCTGTTGCCGGATTTCCTTTTTCTCATTATCAATTTATTAAAATCCCAGAATGTCATTACCGTTGTTTACGGAAAAGGCCTTTCTCGTTCGTCAGACGATAGGTTAATTTCGTTAGAAAGCTTTTAATCCTCCTGACTTGCCTCACTCGATTGCATAATAGGTTTAACATCCGACAGGATTCGATTTTCTGATATAATATTACGTTACTGATTTGCATTGTTTAAGTACGACGGGGGAATCGCCGTTTCCCGTCACTAAGATTTAACTTTAGCCTCTTCGCCTTGACGTTCGTCACGTTTTAACATCTGTTTGCAAGACAAGACGTTCTCACTCGTCATAATCACGTTAGAGTGATTTTCTCTCGACCATCCGATTCGAGAAAATAGAAAAGAGGAAAAGAGATTCACCGCTAGAGGTTAGAAGAATTACATAAAGCGAGAGGTCTTTTCCTGACCGATTTTATTCAGACCCGAGGGGAGGAATATAAGAAAAAAAAAAGAAACTTTTTCACCGACGTTTTTCTTTTTCCAACTTCCACGTAGAGTTATTCAAATAAACCATTTCCGATTTAACGTATCTTCTTTTTTTTTCCTTTTTCCTTTTTTGATGGGTTGAGGCATAAGATTTGCACGTTAGCGAGTTTTATGTTGGTAATCAATCCTTTACGTTCTCCTACCACGTATTAAACAAATATCACGGAAATCAATGAGAGCAATATCTGTTCCATCGAATTCGCTACCCCTACCAATTTAAGAAGGCGCTAAAGAATTTATTATTTTATCACGGTACTCTTTTAAGCTTAATGTAGATGAAGAGGAGTTTGCGAACTTTTTCATTTAGATTAATTAATTCCAAGAAAAAGATTATACAATTTGTTAATGCCTTAATCGATAAAATGTCATGTTTTCGCATTGATTTATATTTTTTGCAATCCATAGCCTCATCAAGCAACCTTGATTCGATCATGCCCCCCCCCCCCCTTCCCCCGCATCTAACCTCTTGCGGGGGAGCCCGTTTAATTTAGGCCCGTCGAAGCTCCCCAAAAAACTTTAAAGACCCTATTATAGAGGTTTAAGTCTTTTTTTAGAAGATGTAAAATATGAATTTTGGAGCAAACTTACCACTTTATTAATATACCACTGAAGAACCAAATGGAAAATGACTTCAATCGGTGATTCCCGCTAGGCCTCATTCCCCTTCAACTCTTCACGATTATATCTTTTAAAAAATTCTTGAACACCTGAAAAAAAATTAAATAATTTTTTAATGATTAAAATTTTTAATAAAATCTAAAAACATCAAAATTGGGAGGAGCTCAATCGCGTTCTCCGGTTTCTGCATTGATTTGGCAAAAACTTCGCTGAGAGCCATCTGTTCTGTCAGAACTTTTGTTTCAGGTGGTCATGGAGTAAACCGGCCATCTTTTGGTGGAAACTTTCGTTTAGTGAAAGCCATTTCCTAAAGTTTGCCCTTTCTTTCCTTAATAAATTTGCCCCCATAAATGGAAACAAAAATTCCTTCCCTTCAGCTTCCACTTATCGCGGTGTAATTAAATTTTAAAGACTAGTCAAAAATCTAAACGATGAAAACCTTTTCTTAATTTTTTAACAATACCCAAATTAAATGTTTTCCGATATAAAAATGTTAATTATAAATGGGATTATAATACATGATTTTAATCCGGTGTTCATCATTTAAAATTCGAAATAGAGCGCTCTCTTTGAAAGAATCACATTTTTTTAATTAATTAAAATAGCGACGTTTAACGGATTCAAACGAATGCCCGTGAAGCACAAAACGTTTTTTATGTTTCAGCCCTGGTCATGTCGACGATAAAAGGATAAAAAACTTCATTCTTTTTTTTCTACTGGCAGGAAATGATGGCAGGAAAAATATGGGAAAAGCAAATTCTTTTTTAAAAAAAAGTTAAATTGAGAAAAAATTGCGAGAAAAGAGCAAAGTTTTTTACCGAATCGAACAAATGAAAATAATTTAAAAACAAAACAAGCTCGTTTAATCTATTAAACCATCGCATGCATAGTGATACAAAACGGGAACAAAACAAACGGGTGGGGGAAAAAAATAATAAAGAATAAAACAGAACCACAATATGAGTACTAACATAAGAAAACCAGTTTCTCCCGAACAATAGATTTAATGAGCAAAATTTATCTTAAAACAAATATTTTCCACTTTTCGAAAACTTAAATAGACCAACTCGTCCGTTTTTCCCTTATGAAGTAACCTTTTCTTCGCTAAAATTTATCCGATCTATCTCGTTGATTGTCTTTTCTCTACTTAATTAGACCTATTCAATTTTTTTTTTCTTTTGGGAATCCAGAGAATGCGATGGTATGTTTTCTTCGTATTAATAACGAAATAAGGGTCAGGGCATTTGGTCTAGGGTTAAGTTTTTCCCCCGCTGAAATCTGTTGATATCAATAATATTCGCTGACAAAGCCCTTTTTTTCGGCGAGATTTATAAATGTTTCCAAAAAAGGCGGGAAAATAAATTTCTTTATCCTCCCATCCGGTACTTCCCGGCGGGGGGTAGGAGAAAAAAGCCCTCGGTGACAGGTTTCTCGAATCGGGGAACCGTTTTTCTATAACCTAATGTTATACCGTTATTGAAAAATGCTCAAAAACCTAACTTCATAGTACATCAAATTTTATTGCTGGCTCAATATTTTATTTGACTTTTTCTTTACGAGATCCATGTTTTACGATGCTTTCCAAGATGGATGCTTTATCAGTTTCTATTTCCTCTTAAAATTTACTTTTACGACCCAAGCAACAAATATCACTTAGTTCATGTTCGAATTTAACAATCTTTCCCGATTTCCAAAACTATTTCCAGTCTCGTTTTTTTTCTTTTCGATTTACGTAATGTAGAAATGGCTTCAAACACCGTTCCCTCCGCCATCTTAAATCTTCTTCAGCAGCAGACTCCGCGTCGGAGGCGGGAGATCGTTAAAGGAAGCAACCGTTAGAAATAGAGAATTGCTACCCCCCACAAAACTACTTTCTAAGATTTTTTCTCGAGTATAGTTTTATATGCTTGGCCCGCATGGCTCTTGATCTTGCCCTGCATAACACCTCACAAAGTCCTGTCTACATTCTTTTAATTCGTCCCTATATGGTTAAATAGCTTCAACTTCCTTTGCGTAATACTGCATTTTCTTCTTTCTGTCCACGATCTTTCAATGCCTCTCAATATCTTGCAGTGTCGATTCAAGACCACAACGCTAATGATCTTCTTGCTCCTTCGTTAAAGTATCTCCACCTCGAGTCCATAAAGGGAAATTTCTCACCCCTCTATTAGGAAAAAAGATTTCCTGCTCGCTGACAAAGTGACAGTCAAAAACTTTCATAAGCAAAACTTCATCTCAAGTTATAAAAATTACTGGCCATCTCTGCGCGGTTCAGTGAAACCTTTAGGTTACTGTCAAGACCATGTTATCTACAGGTACTTCAAAAGTTTGATCACTTTGCCGTCGTCTAATATTTCGGTCCGTACCTCCCCCGGGTTTGCGAGTAACGGTTGAATAACATCAGAGACCGCATAGATATCTTTGAATGTTCCCGCTTGACTTCGGGGGAATCGCCGCTTCGATTCCGTCCCTGTTATATCGATTACTTATTCGTTTTCGCGTTTCCGCTCGTTTCTCTTCCCTTCCTCAATTCTACATGATTTACCAAAAATAAGAGAAAAAATGTACGCTAAAACTTTCGTTCTCATTCATGAAGAAAAAAATAAATTTATTTTGAATGGAATCGGTGAACCTACGCTGGCTATACATCATCCGTTTTATCAATGTTGCCAATGCTGTTTAGTCTACTCGTTCACCCATTAATTCAATCAAATTAAATTCTCAATACTTTGAAAATAAAAAAGCTTTTTATATTTAATATAAATCCTCGGATTGAATAACCACTTATTGAAAATTTCACTTTAGCTTAGAAAAATAAAAATGACTCTGATCGAACTCGGCAAAAAAATCTGTATAATTATTTTATTAATAGGTCTAGTAATAATAATACTCGGAACGTGAATGATAATAAAATTATTCAAATGAATTTAACGACATTATTTTTCATTCGTTAAATTTGTCTCTTTCACCAGGGTCTATTTTTTCCGATCTTTTGTCTCCGTTTCCTGCTATTCATTTTAAGTCAATCCCATCTTTGCAGCTCCTTAAGAAAACACTTTTCAGTTCCATTAGCTAAAATAACGTGGCCAACGATAACAAAATCTTCGTACACTTTCTTTCAAAAATAATATTTTTTTCTCTTCGCCCTCTTTCATGGCTTTGATTCTTCTATTTCCGGTATAATTTTCATTAGCGTTGATTTTTATAGAAATGCCCTCCTGCAGTTGAAATAAGTTTTCCTCCTCGTCTTTGGGGGAAAAAATAGCTTTCAAAAGGTATAAGAAAACTCGCTTCTTTTATAGTTTAGTAAATTGCTTTGAAAGAGGAAGCTTTACAAAAATGTTTACATACTTTTAGAATTATTTGGTAAGTAACATCAACGCTAGATTTGGCAGGGAATAAGTTGAAATTGGAAAATAATGATGCTACACTTGGCTGATTTAATAAGTAGTGTTTTAAATTTGAAGCTGACTCTGAGGCTTGAAAATTATGGTTCAGATTCGCAGTAAAAATTTCTATAAATCATCATTTTCTTCCCTTGGTCTATGTGTTCAAAACTTGCAGTAGGTACTTCTGCGAAGAGAAATCCAATAATGCATTTTTACTTCTTGGAAAGCCGAAAAAGATAATCCGTATGCAATTATTTGAAATCTCTAACAGACCAAAGAATTTATCTTGTCCCCTATGTTTTCCTTGTGTACCATAAGCTCTTCGTCTCTCATATCCGAATTTTTAAAAATTTTATTATTATTAGTTGTAAGTAGAACTCTACAATTATGCAAACCCAGAGCAATTAGTATAATCGAACTAAAAACACTGAATCAGATTAACTGTTTCGTAAAAAAAAGTTTTTATCTTAGAAAATGTTGTAAGCTATATAGTAAAGCTTCCGCCAACACTATAAGTTTCCACTTCTCAAAAGATATTTATCCACATGATTTTGTCGTTTGTTTTCGATTATGGTTAAGGGGAAAGATAAATTTATAACAAAGTTCATTTTCATTTCGCATATGCGAAGAAAATAACGAAATAAATATCAACAGAGCAGAAGTTTATGCGGTTTGATATTCATATTCGTCTTTTACTAAACTCATTTTGCTCATCATTAACAAAAACTGACTATAATAATAATTCTGATGAATTGTAAAATTAAGTAGCTGCAAAAAAAACGGAAAACGTTTTTTTTCCTTGGTCTTTTGTATAACCTTTTCAATCCCATTAAGAGTCATTTTGGGATGTTCTTTTTTAATACTATTAAAAACAAAAAAATAGCGTTTTTTATAGCGAAATGGAAATTTTCGCTGCCTTATTGCAACGTTTTAACTTTTTTATTTTCTGGCACGGGATGCTTTTATATTATCGCATTTTATGATACCGTATCATTCCAAAAGTAACGTTAATTAAAAATAAAAAAAGCGTTTTTTGTCTTGTGTGGAGTCGCATGAGTGCATGTCCTTTGTACGGGGATTATACTTTTTTTAACTCGTTACGAATACTGTCGAGTTTTTGCTTTTAATATGCGAAAATCATAAGTCTTGCCTCGTTTCTCCTACTTCAACTTTAATTTCCTTTTCAGTAAAATGATTCATAAAAATAATTATTTATTACAAAAAAAATATTTCTTTTTTTTGAATCAGAAATGAAGGTTGTTTAAAAAAAAAGTCAATGAAAAGGGCTCGAGAGCACTTACGAATCGAAACAGGTAGCTAAGCACAATAACCGAGGCCAAAGAGTTGAAATGAACCAAATATTTTTCAGGGGTGACCATACTTCGATTCGAATTAATAAAATATATTAAAAGCGGAGAAAGAAAAGAAAGAGAGGGAAAAAATCGAGAGCGCGAGAGGTTTACGAACCATGACTAGAAAAGAGATTGTGGCAATAAAGAAAAACCTCATAAGAATCATCTCAGCAGGAGTCGAGGATTTTCAGCTTTTCCAAAGTTCAAATTTCATGATTCATGTAAGCCCTGATTACAATTGTCGATATTGTGATCTGGCAAAATCCTTGAAGCTGCAATTTAGACTTTATTTTTGAAAGTGCATTTCGAACGAATAAATTTCAAAAAACAAAGTTTTTCGTATTTAAAATCAATCTTAAATGTCTCGTGTTACGTAAAGCTTTCTAAAACCGCAGCCCGGTTATTGAATATAGAAATTTAAAATTACCTTTGAAATCTATTTATTTTTTATCATGCAATTCTGATCCGATATGAATGTTCACGGGATCACCAACCTTTCTGATTTCTCCCGAGTTCCCCACCAGAAAGAAAAAAAAAAGATCATAATGACGTAAATGTTTTTTGGGTTTTAGAAATCTGTCGGGAGAAATAAAACACGAGACTGTCGTCTTGTTTCTTACTTAGCTTAGCGTCTGCTCCCAAAACCCGAGCCGTCCTCGATGCTCAAGAACCGATGCGGCTTCATTGTTTTCTCAGATAACGTAGCCAACTTTTGAAAAATAAAGAGGAAAAACAACAGAATTCGAGAGAGGAAACTGAATCAAAAAAATAAAAAGACGTGTGGAAATTGGTTTTTACGACAACAATAGCGAAACAATTCCTTGCTTTCTTTTTTTTAACTTCGTCTTTTTCTCTCTCCCCCGATCGGATGAGGTATAGCGAGTATAAAACAAAAGACGGATCCGAAATTGATTTGGCACGGGAAATAGTGAAGGCGGTTAGAAATAATTAGGATGAAAACTGTCAGCCCCTTGGGAAATTCATTAAGACAAGACGCGATCATCCTAATCCAAATTTTATAACTCTCTCGAATCACACAAAATGAATATTTATTCCTTCGGCTTTTTTTTTATTCCCGGTTGATTTTTCCCTTTACATCCAATTTTTTTAAAGCCTTTGATTTTTTTTTTTGAATCGTACATTGACGAGCTAACGGGTTTATAAAAATGAAATCAAATAATGACTGACGGGCCAAAGGGGAATGATCAAATAAGGGTTAGTTGATGAGTTTTTTTTATTTCATTATGAATGAAATATTTTGAAACAATAAATGGCTAAACGGAGTGATTTCCGGTAAACTTTCAAAAGAGAAGATACTTTGAGATCTAGAAATCGAGCCCCACAATTTTTAAACTTAACTATGAATTGTTTAAAGAATTAACTTGAAAATTAATTTCAGGAAGAGTCAGCCACTTACACTTTAACCAAGACTGAAAATTCCGTTTAACCTTAACGCTAAGGTTTGAATTGTAGCAACCACCTCGATATAATATCGGATTCACGACTTGAAGAAGTCAAGCATGATAAATCTATTGGACACTTACCGCTATATTCAAACAGCGAGCTTACCTGCCCCTAGACCCCCAAGGCAACTAAAAACTTTTAAAATTTCGCTTGTAAACATGCAATGAAAAGGTGCTATCGATCTTTCACACCGCAAAATTTTTCGCATTAACAGTATTGGTCCTCTGACAGAAATAACCTGCAATAACGAAAACCCAAAATATCAATTCTCCTTCTAAATATGAAAAACAAGACATTATCAGCTTCCACTTTTTTTTTGAAAACGTTATAAAACTCGATAAACGGGAAAAGGGAAATAGAAAGAGAAAAAAAGAGAAAAAACGGACATAGAAGACCCATTGCCGGACATAAAAATTTCGAAGCGAAGTGGAAAAACCCTCGAAGGAGGTCGTTCACGTTGACGGGTTTCATGGATAAAAATGCTAACAACAGTAAAATTTCAAGTTGGGCGTAAAAAACTACAAGCAAGAATCAATGCCTTTTTCGAAATCATGGGGGAGCTCGTAAAAACGGATCCAATCATCTCATCCCTCATCCCACAATATCTTTAGAGGGTTGATCTTTTGCTCGATCTTATCTCTCTTCCTGTATAGAGGAACCTCATTGTCGGGTGCAGCAACTCGGCCTCCCGTGTGTCTCAATTAACAACCTTTGTTCTCTTTTGAATCTCTTTAATAATAAAATCGTAACGAACGGGGTCAGTGGACTAATCGCAGATCATAGCGTTCGTTCTTGGTTCAAATATTTTCTCACGAACGCCTGCTTTTTCATCGCTAACCACTCTGTATATGTTCTTTCGTTAATTCCCAGCATCGTTGCAACAATCAGAACGGGGATTCATCGTTTTATTATATTAGGGATCCTTTCTCTCTGGGAAAGTCGGTTTTCCATATCCGTTTCGAAACTTGCTTTTCGAAATGCGGGTTACTGACTGTGGCCGAAGCACAAAGCTGGCGTCGTTTTGATGCGTCTAATGCTCAACCTAAATATACAATTTCTTTTCTTTTGATTAAACCAAGCAAATATGACAAATGTCGAAAATGCGACAAGAGTAATATTCCAAGGTTGAAACGGAATGAAATACAAGTGGTGTTAATTACTTCTGAGTCCCGAGCTTTAAGAACCGCAGCATTTGAATGCGCCATATGGCTAAAATCTAGAATTCGGTTAACTCCGAATTAACTCGATTAACAGCTTCTTCATTATACCCAATTATTTTCAAAATGTAATTTCCCCTGATAAAATTGATTGATATTCGTCAATAAAGAGACATCCGACGAAGCAAAAGACACCTTGCTCCCGATCTCCTTTTCTTTCCACTTTTGTACATTTCCTAGATTTATCTTTATCTCTGATACTTGCAAAGGGGAAACTCGAAACCGAATTACAAAATTCCACATTTTTTCCGCGTCGTCCCTTTCCCCTGTCGTGATGGACCAGAGGCGCCCATGCAAGGTTAGCGAGATGAGCGATGAGCGGAAAGCTTTACGTTTTCCCCCCGTTGCGTTATTGTTCTGCGACTTTAACAGGTTTACATATCCTTTTCATATTCAAATGAACGGTCCCCTCTTTTATATTAAGCGACAAAAAGCTTATTGCATATAAAACGAATGTGGGAAACTTATTTGCGATCTCGGGGATTTCCATTCTTTCCCGTCCGACCGTCAAAACCGTAAGTTATAGCGTTAAAAAAAATTACATAAATCGATGTTTTTATTAAATTGAGAAGGGGAAACCTTGCGGAGGTCAAAAAGTTCAACGTAAAAGAAAGTAGTAAAAGCGAGGTGTTTCTAGAGCTCGCTCTGTGACTATTTATTTCACGAAGAGATTTACCAATTTTATGTGGGCTGGCTGTCTGTGAGCACTTGTCTTCGTTTTTCCTCATCGTTTAAAGAAAAACGTTTGGAAGTGGACGGACTGAGTTTCAAAAACGTCACAGAGTTTCGGTATCTCGGTTCGTTCGTCGTGTGCGACAATGATATAGAGTATGAAGTCGCGTCGAGGATCCAAAGTGGTAGCCGTTGTCTGTATTCGCTAGGCCATGTTTTTCGCAGTTGAGTCTTATTCAGGCAGGCTAAGCTCCGCATCTATGTCACTTACGGCTGTGAAACCTGGAGCCTGACCGTCCGTGCGGAAAGGAGGCTGCTGACTTTTGAGAACAAGGTCCTACGTCGGATTCTCGGACCTAGGCGGGATCCGCTTACGCGGCAATTACGAATGCGACCAAATGAAGAGACCCGAAGGCTAACCGGCCACCCCTTGATTACTGGTATAATCAAGTCGCATAGGCTTCGGTGGGCGGGACATGTAGGTATATACGACAGGTCCTTGACGGAAGGCTCACTTGTCCCAGGCCTTAGGGCAGACCACGGCTTCGATGGGAGGATATCGTTTCAATGGATGCGGGTCGGATCGGAGTTCCTGATCGGAGAATTTCATACCAGGAATGGTCCGCCTGGGGAACGATTTCGGATGCGGCAATAGGGCTTCAGGCCCTGTAAATGCCACAGTTAGTTAGTTAAAGAAAAAAAGTAGTACCTGAGGTGGAACTTGCCACTCGTACTTGATTCTTAAACACTAGGAAACTCCTTTAAAAATGACAGTGAAATTAGGAGTCTTACAAAAAAAAAAAAGTAAAAATGATTCTTAGACAAAGAGATGTAAAACTTCGTCTTTTGGAAAAGTGAATAGCCGCAAGGAAGTGACGAGCTGTATTGCCTTAAAGAAGCGTTTATAGCCTTGACTTCCTAGGACATTGTCTTTTACATTAGACGACAAAAAAACCAACATCGTGGCACCTTTCACTTTGTCACCGCTAATTAAAAAATATGAGGATTTAGTAATTGAAAAATTACTTAGGATCAGAAAAAGTGGAAAATTATTTCTTAATTAAATAATAAAAGAAAGTTTTTAATGTTTTTGTTAGTAAGGGAGAAAAATGATGATGAAAAAAAAACGTTCCCCTTTAACTTAATCGTCGACATCACCTCTTCTTTTTTAAATGAATAACCCAACCAGTTGAATCGCTATAAGGGAAATCAAATATTTTCAAACGAGCAAATCGAAACCGTAAACGTCATAATTAAAGTACTAATGACCAAAGTTAAGAAGGAGGCGGGAGATCGAACAAGTAGGAGGAAAACGAAATTAATAACTTAGAAATTATAAGTTGTCTCTAAAAAGAAAAAGTTAAGATTTTGAAATGGTAATAATTCAAGATGGTAATAAAATTTTCAAATTTCGTACCTATTGTATTAATTCGGTTAACCGTGAATTGTTATTTTGAAAATATTGAAAACGAAAGGAAATTGAAATGTTTTGCTTGCAAATTCGGACACTTGTCGAAAGTGTTTCTTACTGTTTGCTTCTCATCATTTATGTAAACAACTAAAAATGTCCTAAACGGTTTAGATCATCATAATAGAAATCTCAGAGAGGAACATGATAAAATTAATTCGTGAGAAAATTCTACGAACGGAAATAACGACGATGAATGCTTTAAGGCTTCCGAAAATAGCCCTAGAAGCCACAGGTGAGATGCTGATTTACTTCCAAGAGATTATTCACTAGCATAGAATGCATTTGCTGATCAAGCAAAATTCTATACGGTTCCAAAATTCAACAACAATTCTTGATTTAGCCACCATATTCAAATTCACGTAAGATTCTCAAAACCCGGATACTCATTTGCGCTGCCTCTATGGCCTATTAAATATCTTAACCGATTCATTTAAATTTTGACGCAGGACACGACTTCAAGGAAATTAGCAGCTCCCTTTTTCTCCATTAATTCCTATATACAATATTTTTGAAAAACTTCGGACATATGAAATTCACTTAGGCAACAGTTCCTTGCTGAGTTACCTGCACGATTGTCTCTAATGTCAAAGCCCAAGTCCTCAAACATTGTGTTTTCTCTTAATCACACCAATGACGAACCTGCTTCCTTACATGGACATAAGAATATTAAATTGGCTATGTTAAAATAGACGATGGCACAAATTTTAATCTTAAAATTTCCAGAGTCAGAGCTAATATTTCTGAGGATGCGCTCGAACAAGTTTATAGCCCTTCAAAGTTGTCGGATCATTAGTAAAGTAAAATTCTAATCCTGGTAATTGTAAAAGTCTAATAGATCAATCAAAACGTTGGATTAAGCGCTGGAAAGTGGACTGTAAGTGCTCAAAGTCGTCAAAAAGCGAATCAAAGATGATTTAGGAAGGTAGAAGAGGCGTCTAATTCAATTTATATCGAAAACTTGGTTAAGCGAGAGACCTCTAAGAGTCAGTCGAACTGATAAATGATGCGATACCGACCCGAACCCTGGCCTAATCAAATTTTGTTTCGAAACACCTTTTCGGATTCGATGCATCTTTCCTAGAAACCTCTTATCCGCTATTAAATCTGGCTTCAAACGGAAAACTTTGGTAAACGCTTTAGCTCGTAACCTTTTCACCCGTTTAACAACGGAATGCGGCGGGAAAAAAATCGTTGCATCAAAGAAAATGGAAACGTCGAAATATGATGCGAGGAAAGAAAAATTTATGATGAATAAACAGAGGGAAGTCGTCAGATTCGGGTTTTAATCAAATCTGACATAGAGACAGGGATGCCATAATGCTCGGCAGGTGAAATTGAGTTTCTTTCACGCTCGACGATGTGCTTACTACTAACTTTATTTTTTTTCTTCCCCTACCTCGATTTACGCGAAAATTCACGAAAAAAACCAAGGGAAAAAAGAAAGGAAGGATTTACTATTTAGTAAACTGACCAACCTCGTCGGAGTGTTTCATTTTTACCCGAGGGGATTTTCGATCATCTTCGTCCGGGAAAAATATCGTGATGTTAGTGTGGTTATTAGTAGATAGAAACCTACCCCCAAGGACTCGTATGTTATATTTTGTAACGATTCTTCTTTGTTTTTATTACGAACTGACCGATATATGCGGTTTAAAATGCACGCTGGGATTCCTCTCGAGAGGCTTCTCAGATTTTCATTATTGTAATTAGAATCGATTTCAATGTGATGAATTTAAAAATTTTATGTTTGCCAAGTTCTTTTTTTTTTTTTTTAGATGTTTGAAGCAATTTTTCCGGTCAAAAAATTAGATTAATTAGTTTGTTCGTTTCCCTTTCTCAACCTTTCCAATTTCCAAATTGAATCTTCACCGAAGTGCGTTATCCTTGCCCAGAGATCAGCTGATAACATCGTTTAACCACAGCAAACAAACGCAGGTAATTGATAAAGACATGATCAAACAACCGAGGTTTTTCAAATGAAATTCGGTTATGCAAACAACTTGTCAAAACTTGCGTAATCACGAATTTTGTAAAAAATCATAATTCAAAAATAATAGCGCACCGAAAAGATAATATAACGCTCAAATTATCCAGAATACAAGCAAAGCAGAGCAAACCGCTGCACTTTGCATTGTGGTTTCTATAGCGATGAAACATTTTTCAGTTTGAAATAGCTTGGCAACGTTGCCAAACTATCTTCATCAAACAGCTATAATTGATAAACAGATGATCAAGCAATGATGTTCCTTTAACCTAGTGAAAATATCATAATAAGCCAACAAAGATTCCGTAGACCTTTTACAAGTAAGACAACAAAATACTTAAAAGTTTGTTTTAAGTTTCGGGCAACGATCCAAACAAACTGTAGCTCTCCTAGTTCAGCGAGACTGCTGAACAACTTTTACCAAGATGACAGTTTTCGTTAGAATTTGACCTCATAACGAAATACTAACAAGTTAAGGTTAGTTTGAAAATTTTCATACTCCACCTCCTTCCTCTTTTTCCTGCTTCCTTCCTTCTTTTCCTTTCCAAGGTTTCTTTTTATTTAAAAAGAAAAAAAAAGAGGAGGGAAAAATACCGTTAGCAATTTCAAAAACATTAGAATGCAAAAAGCTCACCAAGACTCCGGGTTGCACCAGTTCCTTCTATTTTGTTATTTTTTTAAGAGTCGTATCTATGCATGTCACGCTGACATTACGAAAGGGAGCCAACCATAAGTGAAACATAAGATTTCTCAAAGATTGGTAATGGACTCGTAAAAAGTTAGCATTTTGAATTGGTCGGGAAAGGGAAGAGGGTGTTATTGTGGAAATAGTCGACACGACATCCCTATGAAATTATGAAATTTTCAAAAATGACATTCTCCGCTCTTCCCTTCTCTCCCGCTGCTTTTGTTTTGATTTTTAAATGTCACTTTGTTCTTGGATATCTTCCCGGGATTGACTACAAATATGTTTTATCCGGTTCTTTTGTTTTCGGGAAAACATTAAATTTCAGACACGACCGCGTCCGGGTAGGGGAGGCGATTTGCCCCTCCTATTTCCCGCCTGGTTGCTCTTTATCGTTCGAGGAGAAAAAAAAATAAGTATTCCGATTGCGAGTCGCTGCGTATTATCGAGTTTAATTCTTCGTAAATAAGGAAAGGGGTGAGAGGACGTTTCGAGGTTCGCAATGAAATCACAAATAAATCTGATTATCATCTATAGGGTGTTTGTTGCCAAGTTGGTCTTTAAGTCAGAGTTTAAAGCTATTCAGGCTCTTGTTCATTTTTAATTTTGGATCTCAGATAAGTTTCCATTAAAAATGTGTGTTAAGAAAATTCTACGGCTTTAAGCTTTACCCCTACTCGGTTTTTTCAATACTCACAAAGTCCTAAAAAACTTTGGCCAGCTCTCTGCAGGTCTAAGGACTAGCAAATACAAATACTATTTCCCTTATTAAGTAATGGTAATCCCTTACCCTAATCATGCTACCGGGATTCAACATTTCCTGCTGATATCCTGCATTTCTATCAGACTTCCTTATATTAAGAGTGTAGTAAAAGTTTAAGGGAAACTCATTCGGTGCCTTAATAAGAAATGCAAGATTTAAATTATTTAAAATACATAAAAGTTGATTAATTTGTTAATTCTTACCTTCTGCTTTTCAAACTTTGTTTTTCAAATTTTCCTCGGGAAAAGTTGAGAAATGAAAATGAAATAATATCGCAGAACCAATACCCCCGCACGCAGCTGACATTATTTCCACCAGTTCGTTCGGCTTTTCCATCCGATTTCATAACGAATAATTGTTTTCATTTCCTTAAGACATGTCATTGTATTTCTTATCTTTGATTTAGAATTTTCAATTTTCCAAAATCCAAAAACCTGAAACACAAACCAAGAATAAAAAAAAAATTAGAAAGAGGTTTATCGAATTTCAAAATGGAGGGAAAGCGCTTTATTCGTTTCTGTTTTTTTCCCCCATTCATATCGAATATCCGGTGAAATAAATATAGTGAGAAAAACCGCGCCATTTTAATTAATAGGAGCTAATGAACTCTTGCTTTCATTAATATGAACATTACATTTAATAAATAATTAATAATGTGTGGTGTGTGTGATTTTAAAATCTCAAACGAAACCGGAACAACCAGTTAAAGTTAAACATGGCCTCATCCTTACACGGGGAAATCCTCCTTCCTCCCACAAAAGGGACGTGCCGTTTCGTGCACCCCTTTCCCCCTCATGTATTAATAGCATCGTTTTTACGATTACACTGCAAGTACTATTTTATTATAAACAGTAAAACGATTATATAAATTATGGGAGGGAGGAAGCAGCTCCAAGACCCCGGAGAGGGCCATAAAACAAGTAATAGTGTAAAATATTTTAATTGTCGGATGGTTGGGCTGGGACTGTGAGATTCGTAATTTGATAAAATCCTCATGGTTGTCATCATGACTGTGATTAGCTAATTCATTTTAGTCCGTGATATATGCGAATGTTTTATTTAGATATGAAGTTAATTGACTGTTTTGCTGCAAATCACGTTTACCTATTGTAGGAAATAATCGATCACGGTTTTAGTTCGCATGCAAATTGAGTCCTGCAAAGTTAGAAAACGAAGCAGGTCCTTAATAGTATTGAGCTTAAGTTGAAATGACAAATACCTGAACCCTTGACTTTATTTTCTTTCAAACTATCCCGTTAATTTTTAAAGGCATTTTAAGGTTTTAGGAAAGCAAAACCTACTTGAGGAGTTAGGTGCAAGAAGGGGAAGCTTATGGCGAAAGTGCCCTTGTTGCACCTAACTCCTCGCTTAAGTTTTAAAAATTTGTATTCCCTATCATTGTCGAACCATCCCTTTTTCATCCGTATTTTATGAAGAAAAGAAATCCTAACAGCTATAAATTCGATTATGATTTTAATTAAACGAATGAAAGCAAGATGTCGTTCGGAATCGTTGAAGCGGCGTCGGCGACAGCGGCGGAGGTTGTTAGGCAGAAGAAAACACACGTGCGTTTAAAAGGCACTCGTTCGATTAAATTTTCCCCTTATTTTCTACCTTTTCCCCTTTCCATCCTTTTCTTTTTCTCATTTCAAATTCATCTTGATTTTCAACATCCGATTAAAAATTCATAATAATATTAAACATTACTTTCTTAACTACTTGACTTCTTTTTCTTATGGAAACTCGACACATGTTTCCCGACAGTTTAACTTCCGAAGTTTCCCACGAAATTATTCTCGACCGACTAAATATTTTTAGTTGACTGATTCCGGGTTATTATAAGAAAAACAAAGACTAAAATATAAAAACGGCAACGATTGTTTTCTTTTTGTTTCGTCGCCCCGCCCGCAGATGGTCATATTCTTTCTGTCCGAGTCTTAATACGCAAAGGGGAATAGGGAAACAAAAAAAAGGGGGGAAGGGTCGATAAAAGAAGAAAATTTTTGAAGAAAGTTGATTCTGAATGGAAGATTGAAAGAGAGTGTCAAAGCGGATCAGACAGAATTAGGATTAACATTTTCAAGATGAATGATCGCGTTAGTGATCTTACAAGTCATGTTGAATTTCTGCTCGGCCGATTTTCCGACGTCAAAGATGGAAATTACATCAGAAGATGAAGTCAAAACACCTTCGTAATTATCTACAATTTTCTTTAAAAATTGCGATCGTTTCCTTTCGACCTCTTCCTTCTCTTTTTTTTTATTTTCAATCGACGGATCAGATTTTTAAATTAGCTTCTGCCATGTTTTCATATCAAATGTTTGTTTTTCGGTTTTTGGCTTCAGCGAACTTTGTAAAAGGATGCAACAACGGAAAAGTGTGAAAGATGAACTTACAATAACCGATACATCGATATCGATTCGAGTATCCGATGACATCACTTTTAGGTAAATAATATCGGGATATGTGGCTAAGCATAACAGACGCGACCGATTATGAGGCTTTTATTTTTCCCTTACTATGAAAGCCGGGATTTGAAAATATAAAAGTTATCCTGGTTTTTGAACACGGATGAAGTTTTACTTTGCGGGGTGTTCCTTCCCTTGATGAAAGTATAAAAAAACAGGGCCATTTCAAGAAATTACACACTCAGACGTATACGGTATACAACTTCCCAAATTGCGGGAAAAAACTGTCCTCAGGAATGATAATCAAAATTTATGACTGAACCGAGTTAGGTTAAGTAATGCTTGCCCAATCCATCTTACTTTTCTTACATGCGTATTTCTCTACCCGAAATAATCACTTTTTTTCAGTCTCTCGTGTTTTTACTTTATTCCCCAGGATTCCAAACTTTTTTTAAACACAAATTTTTCAAACAAGAAAAAACAGTTGTGGGTCTGTTATTTTTTTCTCTGCTTGATTTAATCTTACTTTTTTGCCTTTCTCTTGAATCATGGAGACGAATCCATTTTTCCTTAAAATGTGATAATATAAGTTTTTTATTTAAAAATTTTTTTATATTTAAACGTAAAAAAGGTTTCTGAAACTTATAAATACAGGCTGACTTTGAAAATCGATCTTCTGTGGCTATGCCCAAGTTATAAGGTCCATATTTATCGAAAGTAAAGTTTTCTTTGCGACTTAAACAATTTGTAAGCTGATGTCGCCATTTCTCAGTTTGCCAGCGAATGCCAAGACACTGTTGATTTAATTGTAACTGCTAGTTGAATTTTTGAAAATTTGTTCATAGGGATTTCACAGATATCCTAAGAAAACTTAAGCAGTAAAATAAGACCAGTAAGACCACAATTTTTCTCTTGACTGCTAAAATTTTCAGTCGTTTTCCGAAACACCCAAAGATTTTCTAGAAATGCTGCAATGAATAAAATTTCACTATCTGCAAACTTCACGTCAGGCACTTCAAGTAATTAATCTTTCCTTAATCTCACCGTTAAAATCGTATTTCAACAAAATTCTTATTTCATCCAGCTTTATTTTTATGCTAGCAGGCATTATATCATTTACAAGGGCATCTGTCGAAATTCAGTTTTCCACTTTACTAATTGGCTAAAGATCATAAAGGCGAGAAATGTTATCACCATTGCCACCAATTTACAATGTATCACAATTTTTTATAGCGAATCAAGAATTAATCTACGCTTGAGCTCATACTCGGTTGTTAATAACTTTTTCTGCCCTTCTAATTTTCAGCTAACTTCATAACACTATTCTTCGAGTAAACATGTTGGTAAACTTCTTTAAAAACAACTAAAGCAGATACTAGTAAGAACTTCTTCAAATCTATTTACATATAAGAAACGAAAACGAAAAATCAGTTCCACAGTTATCTGGTTCTCTTAAATTTGACACACGTCGTGTACACGGAAGACGTTAAAATGTCGAAGTGTGTGCAATAATAAGCCATCCAAAACATCAAAAGGTGACTTTATCCTTTCTCGTGCATAACTTTATATAAACACAAAATTACAGGAAACTTCTCCTTTTAGAAATCGAAGCCCTCTTTCTCAGGCCGCCAACAAAACCTGCACTTCTTCCGTATTTATTGTAAACCATTACCGCATCACTTCCTAAAGCCTTCATTCGTCATTCTTGCCCGATCCGATTTCTCTCTGCTCTTCATCGAAAGGTTTCCGTTGAAATCCAACCTCTGTTAAATGGAATTTTCGGTTTAAAGTGTTTTACGGGGTTAGACGTAAGGGTGATAGAGGTGGGCGAAGGAAAAGGAAAGAGTAAACTTGACTTAATCGCAATCCTAGAACCTAGAGCAAGACCATTAACACGAAACTTCATCTTTCATTGCAGTCAATAGAATAATTAACAAACCAGGTTTGGTAATTACGCCATAGAAGATGATCTTTCAGTTACGAAATTCAACGTTCAAGGTAACGAATGGAGACAAAAGAAAATCCTTTGAAAATTCTCAATTAAACGCCTTTTTGTGTTTCGATGAGTGGTTTTTTCGATTTTTGTTTTTTTTCCTTTAAATAATAGAAATAAGATGATTCCAAGAATATTACATTTTGATTCTTGCCTCTCAGAAATTCGAAAGTTTCTTTTTCTCTCTTTCTCACTCTCTTGGGATTCAATTACTCTTTTCCCTTTTGTTCCGGATTCGCCCCTGATTCATCAGTCAGTGAGCGAAGTACTAAGACATGTCACTTCACTCACCTCGAATCAATCAGTTCACGTAAATCTGTTCACGCATAACCTCGGTAAGATTCGATCATCTTTTATCGTAATTATCAAAATCTTTAAGCTATCGAAACATGGTCCTTCGAGCCGGATCTTACCGTCGCGTCGCGGGGTAAAATCATCGTTTTACCCAGGGACCGGAAAATAATCATTAATCATCAAAAAATTAAAAGGTTCGCGAATTCGTGGTCATAGTGAAATCCCGGTAGTTCGGACAATCGTCATTGAGTCTCGGGATTTATCTTTGATTATAAATCAAACACGTGCTCGGTTAATCGACGAGTTTCGTTATAAAATCATCGTTAGCCATCGGCTTATCAAAAAAAAAAATAATCGTTTGCAGTTAGTGAATTATCGATTCGCTAACAACTTTTTTCGGTAAACGCGTCGCAAATTATCGGAAAACCAAAATTTCCACGCAGGGATCATCCGCGCAGGAATCAACTATCGTTAACGAAATTAAATTCGCTATCGTTCCATCCATCGATCGTTTCGGGCTCCGTGAAAAATCAAATTTGTGGAAATCCGAGCAGGAAAGGAATTAAACCCGGTCCGAGAATCGTGGACATATCGGGTTCTGCGTTAGAACCGTGTCGGACTCAACGTGTCGCGCGGGAACTTGCAGTGACTGTGGCGATTCCACGGCTAGGTTTTATTGTTTTCATTTCGGTGACCTAGTTATCAACAATTCGGAAGTATTTTCAAATTCTTTAGAAAATATTTTTTCGTATCGTTTAATTTCGAATTAATTTTTTAATTTCCGAATTAAAATCATTCCGAATCCGGGAAATTCGTCGTTATCAAAATGGCCGGAAACGGGCCGGCTCTCGTCGCGAAGCGCGCGCGTGTTTTCGCGGATCTAACATCGTTATGTTCATTCTTTATGGATATCTCTGGGAAGAAGGAACATGAGATCGAGGCTAAATTCACGCGGATCGAAGCGCTCGAGGAGCATTTTATCAACATTCAGTTTCAATTGGAAGAGTACAATTCCGGGCAGACTGACCCAAAGGCGACACTCTCTATCGACTCTGAGAATACGGCGACGCTGGATCTAATCGATACAATTAGAGGAAGCTACCTGAAGTTCAAGTTGGATCAACAGAAGGCGAAGGAGAAGAAAGAGGCAGAAGACAAGGCTGCCGCAGCGCAAGCAGCAGCCGACGCCGCAGCCGCCGCAGTGCAAGCTGCAGCCGCAGCCGCCGCCGCAAATCCCCCGCCGGTGCAACCTAATCAGTCATCCATTCTGCCGAGGCTATCCTTGCCGAAATTTGCCGGAAACTACCGAGATTGGACACCTTTTAAGGAGATGTTCGAATCGATAATCTCGACCAAGCCGAACTTGACTAAAACCGTGAAATTTCATTATCTAAAAAGTTGCTTGGAAGGGGAGGCATCAAACCTCATCCGGAATCTGGCCGTGACAGACGCAAATTTCGACGAAGCGTGGAGGATCCTCGTCTCAAGGTATGAGAACAAACGGTATCTCATCAATCAGCACCTCGAAGCATTATTCTCGGTTAAAGCCTCGCCCAAGGAATCGTCCAAGGAGCTGAAGAAGATCCATGACAAATCGGTGGAATCTGTAGCAGCACTCAGAGCCTTAGGATGCCCTACTGATCAATGGGGAGACTTACTCGCTCATCTAATGCTAAGGAAATTGGATTTCCAGACTCGGAAAGATTGGGAAACGACCAGTGCCGCCTCACCAACCGCGAAATATGAGGATCTGCTCTCATTCATCGAGAAAAGGGTCTTCGCTCTGGAAGCCATGGAGAGCCAGAATCAGCCAGCATCGACTGTTAGCAAGAGTCCGGCGCCACCAGCCAAAACCTCCGTGATGAATAAATCGACAGCGTCGCTCAATGGCGTGTCCATGGAGACGCCGAGGAGCAAGGGCACAAAGGATAAGAGGAGCAAAGCATCAAAATCAGCGTGCAGCTTCTGCCGAGGTCATCATTATCTAGCCTTTTGCCCGGAATTTAGGGGGCAGACTACGGCTACCCGGAAAACCTTCGTCCGTGAGAAGGATCTGTGCTCAAACTGCCTCGGGCCACATCAACTTAAGGATTGCTTCTGCAAAAAGTCTTGTTTCGTTTGCCAGGCGCGGCACCACACGCTCCTTCATGACGAGGGATCGGGTCATCGACCTGCCGCAGGACCGCCACCAGCATCTACGACGGCCGCAGATCAGCCAGAAACAACGATTTCAAGCTCAGCGGTGAGCAATCGGCCGCCGCCGAGGACGGTGGTGTTAGCCACTGCCCGAATCTTCATCCAATCGTCGACTGGCGAGAATCATCTTGTACGCGCTCTGCTGGATCAGGGCTCCGAGGATTCCTATATGTCAGAATCCTTAGCTCAACGGTTGAGATTAAGGCGTCGAGCTACGACCGTTTCCGTGGTCGGCATCGGCGGAGTAACCACGACCCCAGTTCGGGGAGTTGTGGAATCAACAATCGTATCGCGCATCGCGCCCTATCGGGCGCACTCTTCGAGCTTCTTAATCTTACCGAAGGTGACGTCATATGTGCCACCAGTCACGGAAATCATCAATCAATCGGAAGTCTTTGCCGGACTGGAACTGGCAGATGACTACCTGCTAGACTCCCGACGAAGTGATATCGAATTAATCCTCGGCAATCAAGTCTACGCCGAAGTATTGGAAGCCGGAATTCGGAAAACGTCTGACGGTAAATGCCTACTCCAGAAAACGACCTTAGGGTGGATCTTATCAGGGCTTATCGGCCACAGCACCCCTAAGGTGGCATCGCCACGAATCAGTTCGAGCTGTCAAGCTATCCTGCAAGACTTGGACGATCAACTGCGCAAGTTCTGGGAACAGGAGGAGCCTTTTCAGCCCGTCAAGTTGCTCACGCCAGAGGAACAGGAGTGCGAGAACCATTATCAGGCCACCCACTCAAGGCTCCCTGACGGAAAGTATCAGGTCAGGCTCTGCTTCAAAGAGGGCCCGGAGGCCTTAGGCGAATCTAAATCGACTGCCCTGGCCATGTATCAGCGAATGAAAAGGAGACTCGACCGAGAACCAGCTTTCGGGGAATTGTATCGCGATTTCCTGGAGCAGTATCAGGACTTGGGTCACATGTCGGAGCGCGCGCAGCCGCCGCCAGGATTCATCCTGCCGCATCATGGCGTCTACCGGGAATCAAGCTCCACAACCAAATTGAGAGTCGTGTTCAACGCCTCGGCCAAGTCCACATCTGGTAAATCGCTCAACGATTTACTTCATATCGGGCCGCAATTGCTGCCGCATCTGATCGACATCATTCTGCGATGGCGAAAGCATCCTGTCGTCTTCGCGGCAGACATCGAGAAAATGTATCGACAAATCTGGGTCCACCCGGACGATCGGAAATTCCAGTGCATCCTCTGGGAAAATCGACAATCAAAAGAGTTAACCGTTTTCGAGCTCAATACGTTAACCTACGGGCTCGCCATCGCTCCCTTCCTGGCCATCCGCACGATTCGACAGTTGGCCAAGGATGAAGCCAACAATTTCCCAGACGGGAGTGTTGTCCTCACAACTGACGTCTATATGGATGACATCCTGTCCGGGGCGGGCAGCCTAGCAGAGGCCAAGGAACTGCAAAAGGAAGTTCTAAAAATCTTGGAGTCCGGAGGGTTTCCAGCCAGAAAATGGGCTTCAAATCAGCAAGAGGTGTTAGCCGAACTGCCTTCGGATCTGTTGGCTACGGCTAAGGAAATCACCTTGGAGGACAAGGCGACGCTATCAATGCTGGGTTTGAAGTGGAAGCCAGCTTCCGACGACTTCATCTTCGAAATAAGGATTCCAGAATTATCTCCGAGAGTAACCAAGAGGGAAGCGCTCTCAAAAATATCGCAGCTCTTCGATCCACTGGGTCTCTTAGCGCCCATAGTCGTAGCTGCCAAAATCTTTCTACAATCACTCTGGCTTCTGAAGCTTGGATGGGATGACACCCTGCCAAGCGCCCAAGAATCGTACTTCCGAAGCTGGCAGCAAGAGCTATCTTCGGTGAATCAGATCAAGGTTCCCAGGTGGCTGGGATACCAAGCCAGCGCATCATGCGAGGTGCACGGATTCGCAGACGCTTCAGAACGAGCCTACGCCGCCGTCGTGTACCTTAAGGTCAAATCAAGAGAGGACGTCAGAGTCACGCTAGTAGCAGCCAAGAGTCGGGTCGCGCCGCTGAAGCAGATCAGCCTGCCTCGTTTAGAATTGAACGCCGCTTTTCTGTTGGCCAAGCTGGTCGCGCAGATCTTAGAGGTGACGCAGCTGACCCGAGACTCGACTCCAATCCACTTATGGTCAGACTCTACCATCGTTCTGGCTTGGCTGAGCGATCATCCAAGTCGGTGGAAGACCTTCGTGGCAAATCGAGTGTCAATGGTGCAAACGGAGCTACCGGAGGCACATTGGCGCCACGTCCCAACAGAAGCTAATCCCGCGGACATCGCATCACGGGGAATATCACCCGCGGGGCTTATCGATCATCCTCTGTGGTGGCAGGGGCCAGAATGGCTAAAGCTGGATTCCGACAGTTGGCCGGAGCAGCCGTCCTCCCCACAGACGGTTCCTGAGCAAAGGAAGCCGAAAAAATGCGCTCTAGTCGCGCTTGAGGCACAAGCCGACTTAGCCACAACGTTAATCACGAGCTTCTCGAACTTCAAGCGACTGATCAGAGCCGTAGCCTGGATCACGCGACTCTTTCGCTATCATTATCGGAAGGAAAAGTTCGACCGAGTCATCTCTCCAAAGGAGCTGCAAGCTGCCGAATCAAAGGTGGTGCGATACTGTCAAGCTCAAGCCTTTTCCGAGGAAATCAAGCTCCTATCCTTAAGTAAACCTTTATCAAAATCAAGTAAGCTTTATCAGCTGAAGCCGTTTCTGGATCAGGAGAATTTACTCCGAGTTGGCGGTCGCCTCAAGCATTCCTTACTGAGCTACGACCAGAAACACCCTGTTATCCTGCCGCAAAAAGCGCACCTGACTCAGCTCATAATCGAAAACGAGCACATGAAGTTGTTGCACGCCGGGACGCGACTCACTTTAACGAGCTTGCGTCAGAAGTTTTGGATCATTAACGGCCGGAATGCCGTCAAAACAACTATCCGGAAGTGTCTCACCTGCAAAAGATTCTCGGAATCAACCGAATATCAGCAGATGGGAGATCTACCCGCGGCTAGGGTGAAACCAGCTCGACCGTTCGCGCAGTGCGGTGTCGACTACGCCGGACCATTCGCCATTCGAGCCTCAAGAGGACGAGGTCTCAAGACGTTCAAGGGATTTATCTCTATATTTATCTGCCTAGCATCGCGAGCAGTCCATATAGAACTCGTCTCTGACTATTCTTCAAAGGCATTCCTCAGCGCCTTCCGACGGCTCGTCTCCCGTCGCGGGCTTCCGGCAGTTGTATTCAGCGATCAAGGAACAACCGTTGTAGGCGCCGATCGGGAACTTAAAGAGTTGTTCTCTCAAGCCTCAGAAGAAGTTCGTCGCATCGCGACTGACCTCGCCAATCAAGGTGTTTCCTGGAAGTTTAACCCTCCAGGTGCCCCGCACTTCGGCGGGATCTGGGAGGCGGCTGTTAAATCAGCGAAACATCATCTAAAACGAGTCATCGGAGAGACCGCCCTCACCTTCGAGGAAATGACAACTCTCCTTTGCCAAATCGAGGCTTGCCTCAATTCAAGGCCGTTGATCCCGCTGACGGACGACCCAGAAGACTTGGACGTCCTGACGCCATTCAAGATCCTCATCGGAGATAGCTCGACGGCAGTTCCCGAACCGGATCTTCAAGATCAGAAGATTCCGGTCGGTGACAGATATCGAATGATTCAGAAGCTAAAGGATGACTTCTGGCGGAGATGGTCCACAGAGTATCTCCAAATTCTCCAAGCTCGGAAAAAATGGGCTTCGGAACAGGAATCAGTTGCCGTGGGGGACCTAGTACTTATCAAGAGCGAGAACACTCCGCCTACGAGATGGCCCCTTGCGCGCGTAATCGAGACTCATCCGGGATCGGATAAGCTAGTCCGAGTCGTGAATCTAAAAACCGCGTCGGGCACGCTAAAACGACCTATCGCTAAGGTTATCGTGCTCCGCAAGGCTGACGAGTTGTCGGATCGCCCGGCAAGCCGCGTCTAATCATTCAATTGAACAATCGCTAAAGGATATCGAAAAAGTTATCCGCGTCTCATCATAAAGGACAATCGAATCTCGCGAAAGTGCGCGATCAAACGCGCGCAGCGTTTATCGTATTAATCATTAGCATCACGAAGCTGCGATGCTACAGTTGCCATCCTGGCAACGGGGGCCGGCATGTTCCGGATTCGCCCCTGATTCATCAGTCAGTGAGCGAAGTACTAAGACATGTCACTTCACTCACCTCGAATCAATCAGTTCACGTAAATCTGTTCACGCATAACCTCGGTAAGATTCGATCATCTTTTATCGTAATTATCAAAATCTTTAAGCTATCGAAACACCTTTCTTTCCCCTTTTATCGCTGAGGCTGGATATCGGCGACATTTTCGATCGAACCGAACCAGTATATATCCGTTTTTTTATAAACTACAAAAATGAATGGAAGACCATATCGTGCGGGTCACTAGAGTCTTCCGGTACTTAGCTTACGGGGATTAGTTTAAAGGCTCGTTTGTTACCGATACGTTTGACCTTCGATCAAAATGAGATTAAAGAGATTATATACCGTTGCATCAGAGCTGCCAACCGGCTCTTTTCATCGTTTACAATACGCGTGATTCCGCTCACTCGTCTACTGCTTATTCAGCATATGGAAATGAAATCATTACACTAATCCAATTTTGATTGATTTCCCTGTCATTACTGAAATAGATATAATTGAAAATCCAACTTCTCACGCTCTGGCTTTATGTCATGTGGATCCATTAATTAGTAAACTTTTACCAAGTTTAGACCGATTTTCCTTCCCCTCGGCTGAGGGCGAACCAAGGAAAAGGAAACGTCAGTCAGTCGAAGCTTCCGACTTTTTTTTCCTGTTATTTTCCCATTTAACGGATAAATGACTGAAGATGAAGAACAATGAAAAGTTCGTCAAACGGTTTTTCACGCTTTCTCGCTTCTAATCTCGTCGTGAAGCGACGCCTTCAAGACGTCCCGACGCCGGGATGTTGCGGAAGAACCCGGCATGCCTTCTGCTTTCTTTTTTGGCTTGACTTTTCAGCCTTGTTGGATCCCTTTTATTGTTGTCCTCTTTCTATTTCATTTACTTTTATAATTCGACGTTATACGCTGTAGGAGGGGGACTTTTTTCCCATTTCCCCTCCTCCAAAACATCTTGCCAAATTGTTTTTACAGCTTTTCGGTTCGGTTCGGTTTAGTTTATTATAAGTTCGATCTTCCTTTTTTTATACAAAGTTGACGTTTCAAAATGTTCTTCTGATTTAGACGTGATTGAAACATTTAAACCTATGCCTTCAACATTTATATCTTTTGTCACCAAATTGTAGCTTCCACCGAGCTAGCTTAACTCAGACTAAGATTAAAAGCATTATATTATTTTGACACAACTGTCCGTTTTCAAGCTTGAACTTCCATTTTTTTGCTTCAGTCTCTATTGTCCAGCTTGAGCTTATTCCATTTTTAAGCTTCACCTCCATTATCCAGCTTGAGCTTCCGCTTTCTTGCTTTAGCTTCCATTTTTTGCTTTAGCTTCCATTTCTTGCTTTAGCTTCCATTTTTAAGCTTCGCCTCCATTATCCAGCTTGAGCTTCCACTTTCTTGCTTTAGCTTCCATTTTTTGCTTTAGCTTCCATTTCTTGCTTTAGCTTCCATTTCTTGCTTTAGCTTCCATTTTTAAGCTACGCCTCCATTATCCAGCTTGAGCTTCCACTTTCTTGCTTTAGCTTCCATTTCTTGCTTTAGCTTCCATTTTTTGCTTTAGCTTCCATTTCTTGCTTTAGCTTCCATTTCTTGCTTTAGCTTCCATTTTTAAGCTACGCCTCCATTATCCAGCTTGAGCTTCCACTTTCTTGCTTTAGCTTCCATTTCTTGCTTTAGCTTCCATTTTTTGCTTTAGCTTCCATTTCTTGCTTTAGCTTCCATTTCTTGCTTTAGCTTCCATTTTTAAGCTACGCCTCCATTATCCAGCTTGAGCTTCCACTTTCTTGCTTTAGCTTCCATTTCTTGCTTTAGCTTCCATTTCTTGCTTTAGCTTCCATTTTTTGCTTTAGCTTCCATTTCTTGCTTTAGCTTCCATTTTTAAGCTACGCCTCCATTATCCAGCTTGAGCTTCCACTTTCTTGCTTTAGCTTCCATTTCTTGCTTTAGCTTCCATTTTTTGCTTTAGCTTCCATTTCTTGCTTTAGCTTCCATTTCTTGCTTTAGCTTCCATTTCTTGCTTTAGCTTCCATTTCTTGCTTTAGCTTCCATTTTTAAGCTACGCCTCCATTATCCAGCTTGAGCTTCCACTTTCTTGCTTTAGCTTCCATTTTTTGCTTTAGCTTCCATTTCTTGCTTTAGCTTCCATTTTTAAGCTACGCCTCCATTATCCAGCTTGAGCTTCCACTTTCTTGCTTTAGCTTCCATTTCTTGCTTTAGCTTCCATTTTTAAGCTTCGCCTCCATTATCCAGCTTGAGCTTCCACTTTCTTGCTTTAGCTTCCATTTTTTGCTTTAGCTTCCATTTCTTGCTTTAGCTTCCATTTTTAAGCTACGCCTCCATTATCCAGCTTGAGCTTCCACTTTCTTGCTTTAGCTTCCATTTCTTGCTTTAGCTTCCATTTTTAAGCTTCGCCTCCATTATCCAGCTTGAGCTTCCACTTTCTTGCTTTAGCTTCCATTTTTTGCTTTAGCTTCCATTTTTAAGCTTCGCCTCCATTATCCAGCTTAAGCTTCCACTTTCTTGCTTGAGCTTCCATTTTAAACCTCAATTATTCAACTTGGCTAAATAAGATGAAAACTTTTTGCTTACAATTTGTTTTTGACAACGCATTCTTTAAATCTAGTTAACGCTTAATGTGCAGCGGCCACAAACAGCTGCATTAGCCCGTTTCCGTATTGAGAGTTACAGCAATCACCAGAAAAAACATCTCATTTGTCCTTTTGAAAACCCCTAAAGCAGAAAATAAATTTCCAAGCTAAGAACAATTTCAGATCCATGTTTCGGTATATATTAGATGAAAATGATAATGATAAAATAACAAAAAATCGAAGAAACCCTAACTTTCCATACAAAACAACAAAAATGACGAAAACTGTTGCAAAATTCATTCCATGAGGAGCTGGTTAACTTGAAAAATTCAAGAGTTCTGACGGAAAAAGAAAGATAAGGTTCATCAAATATTTGTGAGAGATATAGAAAATGATGGAAAAATAAAAGCTGAAAAATACGTTATCTCCGCGATTGAAGTCGGCAGCATTAAGTTCTCAGTTCGTGCATTTCGGTATTAATAAATGCGTGAAACCAGTGGAAGGGGATATAAAATAGGAGGTTGAAAAAATAAAAGAAGAGGATAACTTCGAGGTTAAAATCAAAAACAGAGCGACCTGTTATTTGTAGGCAGTGCATTTTCGCAAAGGTCAACGTTTCTCATTATACGACATTTTTTTCTTTCCTTCTTTCTTTTTTTTATTTATTTTGTTCTTCGTAGGCGACAAAGGGTTAAGATTCAAAAATTTACAAGCTTGACGTTAAGTTAAGAAATGAGTTGACTAAGGTGATGAAGAACAGTTTTCCGATGTTTAAACATGGAATCAAGATTGCTGTAGCTGGATATTTTTCATCCAGACATTCTTGTTTACTGTTTTCGACCTAACCGGTTAAATTACAGCAAAAGAAATAACACTAAATTGGACTAGGCCATTTTACACACACACGAGAAAAAAGAAGAAAGGTAATATGAACGTTGGCGTATGCAATATTTTTAAAAATGCGTCAGGTTTGCCGAAGAAAACGGATCTAAGGAGCGTGAAAGCGTTTTCAAAATGGTGTGACCCGAAACCGCCTGCAGGACTTTTATGATTTTACCCCCACATAAGATTCGAATGTAACGACACTCCCGATAAAAATTTAACAAGTACTAGAGCAAGACCATTAAACGAAAAATATATTTATGACGTAATAGATCCACTTTTAAAGACGGCTTAATACTGATATATTGATGGACGACCGCCATCTTCTATATTTATATGACTGTACGTTCTGTTATTTATTCCTCCACCCAGCAGCAGATGAAAACTTAAAAAGTTTGTATTATCATAAATTCAAGAGTTGCCTCTTCCCCTTTTTTCCCTTCCCTGCCCTGGTAATAATCTAACCAAATGCCCCAAATTCGGATTTGCTGCAGCGAGGTCTGTTTTTCAACTTTATCGATTTTAAACGAGATGGGAAAACATTTTTTTTTCTCCTACTCCGTTTTAACCTCGAGGTTAAAAACTTATATCGGTCGAAAAAACCGGATGTTTTAGTTTTTAACGGGATTAAATTACGGAAATTCCTTAAAGGCTCGGAAAATTTTGTTGCAAGAAGAAAAAGAAACGCGGCAGTAAAATATTTTTTATTACCGATTAGACACCTTGTACTGTACATCTCATAAATCTATTATCTGAAAGCAGCCGAACTTGATTATCCGGAACTTAAAATCGTTTACCCCGCAATTCGCAGCGTAAATCTTCCAGAAGAAAGGTGTAAACAAAAATTTCGGGTTCAGAAATAAAAAAGCTTAAGAGAAGTTGAGAAGCTCGCTTGGAAAGTGAAGAAAAATCGCCCTGGAATATTTCGATTCGATTTTTTCAAGCGTTTGTTTTTATGTTTGTCTGTACGTCATTTTGAGACGGTTTGTTTTTTAAATAAAATTATTTATTAATCATAATTTTAATTCTAGCGCCAATCAAATACATCGTTTATCGAATGAAAAACTTTACTAAAGGTTTCATTCTGTCAATTTTTTATTTTTTATAAATAAGCAAAAAGCTTGCTGTAATCTGGGTAGTTAAAACTATCCGTGCAAGGCCGCTAATCTCACTCATCATAACTTACTCCTTGTTTATAACCCGCAGCGAAGAGAGGAAAAGCCAGACGAAAAACTAACAGAAAGTATGATGCAGTCGTAAGTTCTCTCTAACTTTTTCCTAAAGAGAGAACAATGCGGAAAAAAGGGAAGATGACTTGCGTTTAAGGAGTTATCATTCGGCTTGAGATTGGAATAACAACTAAATGTCATGAAGTTGGCGGTTTGATCAAGTAGGAAAAGTTTTTTGCTTCCGTGCCGGCAAAATATAAGGGAAGGATTTTCCACTGAAGGGTAAAAAAACCAATTAAAACTCGCAAACGAGCCTTCTCAAATGCAGAAAAGCAGATTTTAAACAGCTATGACCTAATGAAAATAATTAATTAAAACGTTTTAGTTGCTTTGTGGAACTTCCGTTTGTTCATTATCATGTTAATGCGTAAATCTCCGTCATTATGGTAACTAAAAAGAGATAATTCCTTTTAGAGGAACGAGAGATACATCTGACATTCCCACCTCCGTTTGATATGGGACTTGATACGGTGTAAAATAAGCATGGAAAAAAATCTTGGCACTTGTTCAGAAGTCAAAGACCTGTAGAACACAGAGAACGTTAACTTGGACCTTTCTCCAGCGTAGCTAGTAATAAATATAACTAAAAAATGGACTCTTTTTAGAATGACTTGACAGCTAAAATCCGGAATTATTGCAACGAATCTTTTTCCCTTTTCCCGGAACTCGGCTTAAGGTTACGGTTAATGAATAGGAATTTAAAGACTGAGAACCGACAAAATCTGTATATCACTCCCCGAGTTAAAACGCCGATTCATCCGAAAACGATAAATTCAAATATCGTTCGAAGGTTTTCCATTTAAATGGCAAGTTGAATTGACAGTGCGAAAGAACGAATGTGTGACTAGACCGATCGGCCGATCTACAACCACGAGACAATCTTAATTACGAGTAATGGAACGGGACCAGCAACGTCGAAGCGATTGAAAACCCCTTGAAGACCAAATTCGTCATAACCGATAATTAATTAACTTAAGATTGGAAAAGCTTGACGGAATACAAGTGATTCATTCCGCTTCGTGAGATTGAGCATGCGTAAAACGATAATCAAAATTTTCAAACGAGAAAAGTAATTGGTGTTTTACTATTTTCGAAATAACTAACTGCTGATTCATGAGCTTAAAGGAAAACGTCTTCTTTTGCTTACCCGATGTTTCTCAGCAAAATCACGCTTAGCAATTATCAAATTTATGTTTCAACAAAAATAATATTTAAATTTTGATATCAAGATAAATATTTGAGAAATTAAAGATGAGAAAATATTTGATGTTGAGCTGGGAAGCCCGTCTTTGTCTTTCCTTTTCGATCATCACTATCTCTTTCCTTTTTTAACCCCCACCCATAAATGCAGCTTATATTTGATTTCAGAAAGTTTCTAACATCAGTCAAGTGTGTTAAACAGGGGTTGATTCAAATTTGAACGTGAAGTTTCTAGTTTTTTTACTAAAAACAAAAAAATATTTGAAGAAAAGTTGTTTAGGCATTAACGCAAAGGAGTACTTTATCTTTCACACGCTTTTTGAGCAATGAACATTAGGGTGGGTCATTTTGCAACAATGTTTGAAATGTTGAGGGGCTCCAGCTAAAATGGGTCCCAAATGATACCAAACGAAGGAAAAAAATTATAAAAAAATTTTCCTCAACGGGCAAAGCCTTCCAAAACTCGAATTCCGAAAAAGTGGCTACTGAATTTTTCACCTATTTTAGCCATATTAATATTATTCTTTTCCAATGCGAATTTTTTCGTGAAACTTGGTAGGTTTAAGTTTTTAAGGTCGTAGAAGTCGAATATGGACTCCGTTTTTACGTTAAATTTACGTGGGATTTGATAATCTCGAGTTTTCGGCCCTCAGAAGCGATTTTTTGAAAAAAATCACGAACTTTAGCCATTTATTTTACCCCAGCGGTTCTTAACTTTCGGGAAATAGTGTTTTTTAATGTTTTCAAGGTCGTAGAGTCCGAATCTGACGGAATTAGTTGCGACAAACTTAAGGCAAAACGGCAAAATCAAGTTTAGCCCTAAAAAATGGGGATTTTTCAATAATTTTTGACATTTTTATCGATTTATTTCTTCGGATTTATGTTTTTGGGTTTCAAAATGCTTTCAACTTATGTTTTTAATGTTGCAAAGTCCCAATTTGACACAACTGACCATGAAAAAAAAGCGAGAGAAAAACTCGATTTTCAAAAATTTTATTTATCATCAAAATTTCGGAAATTTTCTTTTTCAAATTTTGTTTTTTCTTTCGTCACATTGGGACTTTACAACCTTAAAAACATAAGTTGAAAGCATTTTGAAACCCAAAAACATAAATCCGAAGAAATAAATCGATAAAAATGTCAAAAATTTTTGAAAAATCCCCATTTTTTAGGGCTAAACTTGATTTTGCCGTTTTGCCTTAAGTTTGTCGCAACTAATTCCGTCAGATTCGGACTCTACGACCTTGAAAACATTAAAAAACACTATTTCCCGAAAGTTAAGAACCGCTGGGGTAAAATAAATGGCTAAAGTTCGTGATTTTTTTCAAAAAATCGCTTCTGAGGGCCGAAAACTCGAGATTATCAAATCCCACGTAAATTTAACGTAAAAACGGAGTCCATATTCGACTTCTACGACCTTAAAAACATAAACCTACCAAGTTTCACGAAAAAATTCGCATTGGAAAAGAATAATATTAATATGGCTAAAATAGGTGAAAAATTCAGTAGCCACTTTTTCGGAATTCGAGTTTTGGAAGGCTTTGCCCGTTGAGGAAAATTTTTTTATAATTTTTTTCCTTCGTTTGGTATCATTTGGGACCCATTTTAGCTGGAGCCCCTCAACATTTCAAACATTGTTGCAAAATGACCCACCCTAATGAACATTCTTATCCGATAAAATGTGTTTACGAAATTGAATTCTGCTACACCAGTTAATTTTTATTAATTCAAGGATACAGAAATTCCTGCCCTACTGTCTTACGTTCGCGTTTTCTTGGTTGTTTCATCGACACTACCTTCTCGGCTACGCTCAAACCCCTTCAGATCGCACTCCCTTTACTTCATTTACAAATTTAATTCACGATAATACAGAATGACAATAGTTAATATGACGTTACGTTAGAATGGCCCGTGTTCATATGACAATCTTACTTGTTCCAAGTCCGTTAGAAAATATTCATTATTATGAAAGCCTATTCGACTACACAGACTTCATCTTTAAAATGTGAGTCGAACTATCGGTCTTAAAAGTTGCAATATATTATATCTAACACTTACCAAATTTTCCATAAATAATTTCTCCCGTGAAATGAAAATAAAAATCTTCAAAACGTTCTCGTTCCAAAAATCTAATCCAGCTTGGCAAGAATCGGTATTTTCTCTTTTGCCGATACCGTATTGATTTCAGCCATTGAAGATTTTCAATAAAACTTGCTTGGGCGGTTTTCAAATCCTTTCCAGGTCCTAACCTCATTTTTTTTTTTAAATCTGAAAAAAAAAAAAAAAACAAATTATTAGAAAAATTTTACTAATTTAATAATCTGAGTGGAAATCTTCGTGTCCTAATCTAGAATTATGTAAACGCGTAAAATTGTTAGAATGGCTGAGTGCTGAGTCAAAAGATCCATTAGGTCGGCATATTATCAGCAAGGGACTCCCATCCTATTAATATACTCCCTATACAGCTGACCTTTCAAAGATAATTCAGCGAATATAAAGACGTATCCGTGTCCGACGTCCGACGTTCCGGTTCACCGAACCAATACCTTTTTTTCAAATTTTTTTTTCTTTTCCCTCCCTCAGTTGCTTTTTGATTTATCGGAATAAGTTTCGAATCGTTTCGGAAATGAATAGGTTAACTAGGTCGGAGTCGAGACTCTCTCCCGCTTTTTTCTTCTTTCGTTTTCAAAAAAACCAGGTTTAAACTTAATGGATTGTAGCACGAACGAATGAGGAGGAAAAACGCCTCAGAGATGTTATGAAAGTAAGAAAAGAGACGTGAGATTTAACTCTGAGAAGTTCTAACATCACGTTCGACCTTTATGACACCTGTTAGCTGGTCACCTCTATAAAAGTATTCTCAACCTTACTATAACTTTGACAATTAAATTTTACAGCCTCGACATCATTTCGACCGGGTCGATTTTTTCTCATTCGTCAGTTTGATTCAAGTTTTTTTTTTTTACTTTTGCGAGAGGAAAAAACATAGCGTATAAACATTCCTGTTTCGAAAATAAAATTTCATTGCTGACGATATTACCGCTACAAAAATGTTATTTTTTCAGGATGGTCAAATAATATTTACGTTGTTAAGTTATATGGCTATTATTATACCTTATTTATATGATTCTAACGACGCTTGGAATCCAATAATCGCAATGCATTCTATTAGGTTTGCGTACGATTTTCTTTCATACGTTAATTACAGCCCTAAATCGAAAAAGAGCACAAATAAATTGGCACATTATAGCACGTACGTTTCATATAACGTGTGTGTTTCAGTTAGGTTGAACGAACTTACTTTTGTTGTAGTGAAATTTATTTTAACTGCAGGTAAGGCTTCCTTTCCGAGATAAATTAGGATAATTGCATATTTTCAAAAACGAATTCTGACTGAAAGAGAATAGTAACTACACGAAATGTATGGATAACGAGTCAAAGAAGTATGATTATTAGTATTCAGTCAACGAGGAATAAATATCATTCATACATACACTGATAACATCACTGAATTTAAAAAAAAAAAATGAAAATTAAACACTCACAGAACAAAGCCATTTTGTATTTTTAAAAATTTTACACTCCACAAAGTCTCGAACGGACACGATGAGGCACGCTCAAACACAAAAACGAAAAACGAAAAGTCAGGTAAAGTCGAGCCAGATTTGGAATGCGAGAAGTCATAAAACCTTTTTGGGGGGGTTGGAACAATGTTTTGCATGCTTAGCTAATGCAAATACCTTTTTCCCCGCTTCAATAGGTTTTAAGGCTTTTGGCATTTTATTACAGTTTAGAATCGGGGTCAGTGTCCTTCTCGACTTTAATGTTTTACGATCTTCGAAACGAAGTTGTGGCTGATTTGTTAAAGAAAATAGAACTGCACCTGGCGATTACGAAGTGTAAGCGTGAGATACGATTTAAAATTTTAATTCTCATTACAGTAGATATAATTCTACCTCAGCCTGCTTGGACCGGTCAAAGGTTTTTAAAGAAAAACTCGTAATTAATAAAAAAATTCTACAAAAATAATAAAAACAACAGATTTTTCTAAAACTGGTAAAATGTCCTAATTAATAATGAGACCTTAGATAAGACTTGAGGCTACGCCGTATATTGTGTAAGATCCAAACGTATTGACGAAGAAAACCTCCAAAGAAAAGCCGAAATCTTGTAAAAACGAAAAGTCTTTACCATATGGGAAAAAAGTGCATCAAAATTCCAAATTTAATTTCTTTAATGAGTTAGTGAGAGGGAAGAAATGGAAAAAACAAGATGTCAATTGTAGAAACTTTTTCTTTTACAGTTTTCCTTCCAGTTGACTGAGTTCAATCATATTTGAAGGGTTTTGTTGAAAACGACTCGATTTCTTTTAGAAAAAAAAAAAAAAAAAAAAGAACGGGCTTCCATTTATCCGCTGATCTCAGACCATCAAATATTTGATTTCGAATCATCCCTTCTTCACTTCTCCTTTCTCGCTCTCTATTTTTTCTCCCACTAACTTCCGTTGTTTTTCAAGAACCGGCCATTTTATGAGGTTAAAAAGGTCATTTCCTGTGGAATGGTCATCTTCTATATAAAAAAAATTTAAATCATTCCTAACTCATCTCGTTTGGGAGATAAATTACGTCGTAAGATCTAAAAGTTAAATGAAATTTCATAGAAAAAGTAAGTAGAAACCTTGAGAATTTCCTTTAGCGTTCGACAAACAAACAAGTACTTATTTTTGCGCTTGACAAAATCCGAACTAACATGAAGCGAAATCAGCACATACGGAAAGTCTCCTCACCGTTAAAACTGCTAATATATGGGATGTACGAAAATGTAAGCTCAAATGAAAAATGATTTCCGGTGGATGACTTCTTCCATGAAGCTCGCGATGTGAAGGAGTTCCCGGTCTACACCTGAGAAACGAACAAGCACTTATTTTTACACTTGACAGATCTCTAAGCAAAACGAGTGCACCTTTCTTCTTTATTACGAAAAAAAAATCTCGAGATAATAAAGGAAAGGTTTATTATAAGAAATTACAGAAGAAAATAAATGATGAAAGGAAGAGAACGAAGGTAATTGGCTTTCCTTTGATGAGAATCCAAGCTCACATATTTGACATTAATGGGGAGGATCCGTCGAAGTCAAACATAAACAACGTTTTCTCTTCCCGCCGAACTCGTTTTTATCAGCCTGGCTTTCCCGTTGAGTTTGTGCCTCAACAACAACAATTACTTAGTTCCTATGGTAACGGTCACAGACGTTTATCAAGGAAAATACTTTAAATTTTTGATTTTCCGAGACATTCTTTAAAAGAATAACTAAAAGAACGCTAATAAGCTATTTCGATCGATCCACGAGTTTTTGAATGAGAAAAGGAAAAAGTATCCGACATAGACTGGAGATGCAGCGACTCCTTCCTTCTTCAAAACAGAGGAATTTTGCTCTTCATTTATACTGTTGCAACTTACCAAGTCCGCAGCTCGAATCAGACAAACCTCCGAGGCTTTTATCTCGCTTACATTTGAGAAAAAGCAATTAAAGTGAACTTGCCTTAAGGCTGGCGGAGGTATTGTCGATCAAATAAACAAGCAACACCGATTTTGAAAGGGGTTAGATACTTTTCTCTTCTAATCTTGCAATGCATTCAACTCAGCTTCACTCCAGGTTTCCTATACTTTCTCCACTGTTTTCATATTGGATTTAAGAGCGCAATTTTACGTTCTTACCTTTGCTTTTACATAATTTTTTTTTAAAAATCATAATTTAAACATGTTAAAAAGGTTATTTAATTTGGAAAAAATATTTTCCCCTATTTTCTAAATCGACGTTTTGAATCAATCTGGCAAAAATGCAAATTCAAATTTTCAAGTTCTGGAACGCCCCTAAAAATTGGAATTAGCGAGTGAATCGAACACTTTTAAAAAAAGCGCTCGTAAATATTAATGCTATGTTGCCTACTTGGTAAAATTTAAAATTTGAAAATACTTTGCTTTTATGGAACGATCTGTGGGTATTCCGTTCCCTTGTAAATAATTTTTCTTTTATTTAAAAACTTTTAAGACTGATTCGCTCTACATGTATCTTGTAGAGCCTAAGAGAATTAGCCGTCCTTCACATCTCGTGAAAGTCCGTCGCCTCACTTCTCTCCACGTCCTTTTGGGCATCAAAATGACAGAACTTAATTAACGCCAAGATACAGTATTCAAACTAATTATCTCCTCTATTATTTTACCGTTTCCTCTCAGTTTACTCCGTCTAGAATTTTACGAGTCTTCTTTTATTAATATAGTTTAAGCGCCTGCTTACATGAACTGCACTTATTAAGACCCGTATTAGCCCGTATATTCATTTTGGAGAAAAACCCTTGATTTAAATCGCAACATGATTTTTTTTTTTTGCGACTATCAAGAAAAAATTTTTGATATTTCAAAGTTGAAGTTCTAAGAACCAAACGAACTAACAATGTAATTTTTTCTTGGTTGATAAAGTCTTCGATAAGCCAAGAAAAGTGCGAGCCCTATTCGGCTGTAAGATTCAAAATTTAAAAAGCATAAATTAAAACATGTCACATAATGAAAGTGCTTTGAGAGGAAGGAGCTCACTTATCGAAGGAGGAAAATTTCTAGGGAAAACATACTAAATGAAGTAAAGCTTTGATCAAGCTTTTAAAGGTGACTGCTACAAGATCGGGATAACATTATTATATCAGTTGTTTTACCTAAACTTTCACTCACCCTTGTTATGTATCTCCGTCCATAAAATCTATTTAACACATCAATAACAGATGCTCTTCCCTTTAAGTTCTAGCTCGTAACGAGCAATCGGCACGGGTCGCTCATCTTGTCTCAGTTTCTTTTCGTCTCTCATGCTTATTAGCTTTCCAGATTTCGTTTTAAAAGTTACCTGTAAAAAATGATAAAATTACATTAATCATAAAGCGCAAAGGGAAATACGAAGGGAATACACGGCTGCAAAGTGATACACGCAAAAGGAATTTCGGAATAATTTATAGGAAATCTGTTACAGGTCTCGATTTCCGATTTTCGATTCGGAATTACGTTCATTAGTTTTCGATGCTGCGTAAGGGGATCGAAACGTAGCGATATTCTTGGTCTAAAATGACAAGAAAAAAGTATATTATCCATTTTCTGGGTTAAAAGCCTTTTTGTTGTCTCCCATATCCATTCGCGTTGGCTTCTCTTTCCCTTTTTATTATGTTTCGAAGTTTTTTTTTGTTTTTCTTTGATTTACATTTTGATATGTTTTCACACATATTCTTGTTACATGGCGGAAAAACACTCGCGTCACTTGAGGTTTCTTTTCATTCGCACCTCATTTCTTTCTCTTCACACAAAAAAAACGTAATCGATTCAAAACGTATGGGAAAAAGGAGTAATCTCGATGAAAGATTCGAAAGACAAACAAGGTTGCATTTTGATAAAAAAAAAAAAGAAAAGTACGAACTCCTCCTCCGCCCTCCTTTCGACGACGCTTTTTCTACGTCGGTTTTTTTTCTTTAACCATTTGTCACGAGATCGTATAATATCGTTCTTCACACGGATTGCCGAATCCCGATCGGTTTGAAATTCCTCGTTTCGTTTTTTTCCGTGAAACCGATTCTCTCGCGCCTAAAGACGAAGCACGTAAAGTTGTCTGTGTGCCCGTACGTGTGCTGAATCAGCCCAAAGCGCTATAGTGATCCATCAAAACGAACTAAAAAGATACAGTTTTTCTTCTCGTCCCCGCTTCTTTACCGTCGGCATAAAAGATGTATTATACTCTGAGTTCAAGTCCGGAAAACTTAATGAGAATTGTTTTCTCACATTAGCCGTAAGAAGGTCGAGGAGACCGGCGGAGTGATGGATGACAGGAGGCCATGCAGCACAAAGCGTTTGAGCCGGGGGGGTTCACGTAAAACTATACGGTTTCGGTCCCGGATAAAGTTAATGTCCCGAGGGATGTGTTTCCCATACGACTCGGGGATAGGGAAAGGATTTCGATGATTTTTTTTCTTCTTCTCCTAGAAGGAAACTCTAATCCTAGGTTTGATATTTCGGTTAATAGTTTTCGAGTCCTATGAGGGGAGCAGAAAAGTTTCGAAAGCAAAAAGGTCGTTTACTAGAGCATTATCGGTTTTTGCCTTTCCACCTAATGTATTTGCCCTTTTCTTACAAATATCTTCCGATCTTTATCCCGACCCCAGGTATGATTTAACGGGCCCTTAATAAACCGAAACCGTAGTTAGTCGAGGTCGCTTTTCATAATGTTACTCGAATATTTAATAATGAATTCCGGCATCAGACGACGACCTGTCCAAGCCGCAAACGTCACCTCTCGGTATTATTATAATGATTGATTAATCATAAATGTTGAGGAGGGGTATTGTTCATCATCGGAAATCAATGACAACATATTTACTTGATTCCATCGTTTGTGTACGTTACATATTATTTCCGTTGCGCTACAACAGGGCATTTGTTTAAATTTCTGCGTGCATTCCTCAACGGTTTTAATCCCTTAAGATGTAAACGCTGTCAGGTTTCTCGGTCCGCTGTCAAGCCCAGGTGTTTAAAAGAGGGCTCTTTAAGATTTTCCTTTGCTTAAACCTCATGTTTTACTTATCAACACGATTTAATTGCTGTTATTATAGGAGCGGAATCGTGTACCTCTCGTATAGGAGTTAATTAGACGATTTCGAAAATATCGCTCGAGCTAAGATCTTATTTCAGATTCTAGTCGTAAATTGATCATATTCCTCGGATCGAATCGAGGAAAATCGGAGAATACGTGTATTAAATTTTGACGGTGGTATAATGAAATTCGAGTTTTATTTTATATCTTCCTTGATCCCGAGTAGTCCTAAAAATTTACGATATTGCTCTAGTGAACAAATACCGCGTTTCAGACAATTAGCATATTATTCTACTTTCAGCCTTCTGGTTTCATATCATCCCTTTTTTGATTTACCTTTTCGCGAGCCTATTTAACAATGCAGCAATATTACGGGGTCTCACACGATATGTTTGCAAAGAAAAATACTCAGCTATGCCTATTCCGGGAAAAACATTATTTTAAATCTGGATGACCTTTAACGAACTTAGTTTAAGCTTAGATGCGTTCCTTGACAAGTTTAGCTTAGGGGTAATTCGGGTTTCTATTAGCTATAACAGATCCTGGAAAAGCTGGATCCTTTGCACATTTCAAAGATCTAAGCTCGGGCCTGATACTATTTGAGCCTTAATCAATTAGATAAGCTTCCAGCTTCCATGGGCATTTATATCATAAATGCAAATATAATGGCGGCCACATTTTAATTTTACTCTAGTGAAATTTCCGTTTATTTAATTAGAATAAGATTAAACTAGTCTGGTCGTAGTTTAAAGCATAACGCAACGCTTTTAGAAAGATGTCCTCTGATCTATACATAATACTGAACTTGCGGATATGATTAAGCTAAAAAATCACAGGTATTAAAACAAAATCTTTGAAAGAAGCACAAAAACCCAGCTTCAATGTTTTGAGTTCTCTGATAAAAAAGAAAATCTCGAATATTTTCCAAACTAAGTAAAAAAAAAATGTGCTCAAGATATTTTTATTTTTCGCGAAAAAATACAGGAAAGTCGTCAAAACAATTAAAAGGAAAACATTTCCGCTCATCATTATTATTTACAATATCTTCTTGGGATATCCCATTCGGTTAAAATAAATAAACATGAATTTTCCGCTTTTCTTTGTTCAATGAGATCTCTGATACAATTTCCTAAATTTCATCGTCTTATTTCTTTATTTAATGATTTCGCAATATTGATACGATAATATTTTTTTACTTGCATGTTTGACAAATAAAATTTTCATTATACTTGTCGCTTCTCAGTTTCTTTATTTCCAAAACGCATTTAACTAATATAAACATTTAGGTTCACGTTTGAAATCTTGTTTGTTAATCAACGTCAAGTTTCTGTTTTATTGCTTAAAGGAGGCCACTTCCAACCCCTTTCCCCCCTTTTAAAACCGTAAGGTATTATCCTACTGGCGTTCAATCAAACCGTTGGGAGTTAGCGAGGAAAGATAAATATTCTGCCGTTGTTGACATTCACCCAGTTTCTAATTAACTGTACTTGCCTAACAGTTTCTGTCTTCTCTCCCACAAAAATCTTATTTACAGGTTATCGCTTTTTTCCCAATTTCTACTAACGAAAAAGGGTCGTAAAGCCGACTACGTATTACGAGACCTAGCTGCAAGAGTCTGACTTTTAAGAATCAAGCCCAGATAAATTTATTAAATCGAAATCCGCAAGGCTAAATCATTTTAATAAATCTTGTGAATTTTTTCAACGTTAAGAATCTTTTTCAGAAAAACATTGCGGATGAAAATAAAAAAAAATAAATAAAAAGAAAGTTTTAGCGTAAAAGCAGAAGTAATAGAGTAATGTCCCCCTAGGGTAGTTCCAGTTGAATCAACTTTGCCGCCAAACTGTTTACTTTACTCTAATCGTCTCGGTTCTTTTTCTTTCACCTCCCGTATTTATTTTCAGTCTCATTTGCTATCTTCTAATCCGTTTCATTATTGTTTTTTCAAATCGGCCTTCAAATTATAGGAAAAGCTCCTCCCATGAAATCGTTCTAGATATCTCCCGAGGGACTCGGACGCTAGATATTACCGGGAAGAAGAAAAAAGAGAAAACAGTATCGATCGAATTCAAGTTAACAAGCTTGAAATCTTTTCTTATGTTAACGAGTAGTGTAAAAGGCTCAGACTTTAATTAAAGTTTTACTTTCCGACGCAAATAGTAAATTTTAAATAATATTAATTAACTCGGTGGTTAATGACGAACACATCGGCCTGCATTCAAATTCCAACTTTTCGACAATTGCTTAGCATTATGGTATATCTGACTATTGTTAGCTGTGACATTTACAACGTTTGCAACTTGACAAAAGCTCATAACAAGCACGATTTTCATCATGAAAAGAAAAGTCCGTTTGCTGTTGTTCCATTTTTAGATTTAAAATGGAGGAAAAGGGGAAAGGGCAAAAAACGTTTATTGAATTTATTTAACAAGGCTGAGGGATTCAGAGAGTATCGAGTATTGAAAAATGTTTTCAATGTTATTAATTCTGAGTAATATGTTCAAAAATCGTTGATAAGCATTATTGAGCTGAGTTTATTATATGCTACCTAACATTTTTTTAAAAGTTCATCAACGAGTATCAATGATATAATCGAAGTATTATTTAATTCTCCTCCGACGGGCTTTCACATTCTATCGGAGAAAAAGATAAAAAAAATTTTAATCAGATTGTGTTGCTAGAGTTTTTAGTCTCGGAATGGTCTGTATTTTTTTGAAATTGTTTTTACTCTCTTTTTAAGAGATGCTTGATTAATTAATAATTATTCAAAATTTCATCGAAAAAACTTGAAAAAAAATTTGTTGATTTCGCTAAAGCGATACCTTAATGTGCCTATATAGTTTGAGAAAATGGCAAAATTGACTTGGAAACACATAACGAGAGATGTAGTTCGGGCCTTAGAAGAGTTGCAAAATATTGTTTTTCGATGTAATCAATTTTAGATTTTTATCAATTTTTAAAAATAGTTTTTCGGACATAACTTCTTTAAACAGAAAAATAAAGAGTCGGGTCTAGTCTGAATCGATTCCTCGGCAAAAAGTGGATCTCCCAATATATATTTTACTGCTGCTTTTGTTCGTTACAATTTAGAAATTTAATACTTGTACATTTCAATATCGGTTACAAAACATTGAAAAAAGGCTTTTTTTTCCTGATTGCGAAACTGAAAAATGCAAATATCTCAAAAACGAGGCTAAACTTTTTCATTCTGTAAATTCCAACAGATTCCTCGCCCCAAATACTTAAAATAAGGTGTGGTTTGCACATTTAAACCGCATATAAAATAATTAATTTTAATTTGCGCCTTAAACTGTTAAAAACCCCTGTTTTTTAAAAATGATATTTTTGATTATCGATTTACATCAAGCAAAGCAGATTTAAAATGAAAACTGTAAATTAAAAAGATAAAAACAAAAAGCGAAAAGGAGATAAGAAAATACATCAAGTAAATTCTATTTGATTAAGCTCAGAAAAGTCACACGCCGCGTCTAATGAAGACGAAAGATTTGTAGCTAGAAGAACAACACTAATTCGAAGGAGATTGATTACGAAATAAACCGAGATAGAGCAGTAGACTCTTCATTCTCAGAGATAATTGTTCCAATGTTCTTTTCTTTTATCATACAATTTTCAACCTTATTCTTCCACCGTTCTTCCGTGTTTATCGATTTTTCCTCTTCCGAAAAGCATCACCCGATTTCAAAAGGGTTAAGCGCTAATCGTTTTATCAAAAATTCGAAAGGATTAAAAGAAATAATTCATAACGGGATTATGAAGGCAGACCTGGCCGAGAGGATAGAAGATCGATGGGTTAAACTCTTACAGTGATTTTACATTAACTGAAAAGTCTCGAAAAAGGGGGAAAACCATCGGGAGAAGTAAAATAAAAAAAAAAAATCGTTTCGATCGAGAATTGAAAGAGACGCAAGCATTATTGTATCTGACTAAAGGATTTAGAACAGAAAGTTCTCAGAGTTCAGACAAAGCGAGGGAGGTCTCTAAAGGCTCATTAGAGAATGACAGTATAGTGATAGAAATTCTCTCGGGGGTCTCGAAATTTCAGTTTCTTCCTTTTACGCCAATTTTCTGACAATTTCGATTAATCGATCAAAACTTTAAACGTGTTATCTTTATTAAAGAAGAAAACGGAAAAACGTTCATGCGAACTCAGACATGTGACACCTTTTCAAAGTTTAGAAAAGGGGGGAAAGGTAAAAAAGAAAAAGAAGTTTTTAAACCGAAGGGTCGTAATTAAGAGATAGCCGGCGAAAAAAAAGAACAGTTTTTTCTTTGTCCAGCAGAAGCCTAATTACGCTTATTCGTCTCCGTTTTCCTTGTCCAAACAAATCGTCGTAATTTTATTTTTACTGAATTTATAAATTTTTCCTTGTTTCAAAGTGCATCCGAGCAAAAATTCAAACCGTTTCATATTTCTACTCATCGCTTATCTTTTTTCCCTCCCTAACATGTCATTCGAGAGATTCATCGAGAATTTCCTTTTTGTAATGAAATTTTGAAAAATAACAACTTTCAAACATGAAAGAAGGTATAAATTGCATCGTTTGGTTTACAATCTGTGTTGTTATTTTTTTCGTGCTTTGATAAATTCTTTTTAATCACATCCGGTTTCCGGATGGAAAGTGAAAAGTTCTAAGCTGTTCAAAAAAAAAAAAAAAAAAAAAGGAACGCTTGCAAGGTTTTTTTTTATTCTTTTTTAACCACTTTCACGAAATCACTAGTTGTAAAATTTTCAGGAATGAAACTACTTCCGGAAGTCGTTTCATTGAAAATGTCTTTATTGCGCACCATTTTGGAAGCTTTCCCGAGAATCCTTTCGACCATGTTTAAAAAAAGCAGCGAAAATAAACTAAAAGGAAAAAATTAAAAGAACCAACAAAAAATTCTATAGGCAATGTCTCTAACCCGCCAAAAGTTTTCAGTTTTACACTTTAAGGGTATTCCGCATTCAAGACACTAACTTACTTAACGATTTAAGGGCTCTAGGTAAAGTTACGTTACCGACAGATTTTCACAAACTGCGAATTAGAATACTCATTTTATCAGAAAAATAAAAAATTATTCATTCACTTACTTGTTATAAATAATCGCTGATGAGTGTTTTATTTAGATGGTGCAACCGTCTGCATCTAGATTCGTGTTAAAAGTCTTTTCCCTTTTGAAAAAATTTTTCGCCCACGTCACTCCTGAAAAAAAGGGAAATTAATTAATTAATTGGTCATGTTTTAAAAGAACCAAACAACTGTATTTCTTCATAATTATGAACTTTTTAAAGTAAAGAAAAGAAAGAAAAAAGTTTAGCACAATTTTTTTTTTCTTCTAGTTAAAATTTGTGCTGAAATTCACATAAAAGCTTTACAGTTATCGAAAAGGGAACAAAAACAAATAAACAAGGAAGGAAGATCTCTTGAAAAACCTTAACAAGCTGTTCTTTTAATTACCAACAATAATATATACAAGAGCGAGCAAACGAAAATTCACGCTCTGTTAAATAAATTTACTATTTCGAATGCTCCTTTTTCATATCGCGGAAAATTTGTTAATTCTCTAGTGCTTTTCCGTCTGTTATAGAGGGGAGCTTGGGAAAACGTCCGATAAATTTCGAGGGTCAAGATTATGTCGAAGGAAAGAAGAGATGCTTGCGCATTCATTAATTAATACTTGATGAAACCATTACGGGGGTAATTGACGAAAGCGGTCCCCGGCCTTTTTTATATTATGATCCATTCCGAGAAAAAAAATAACAAAAGAAAAACCGGGAAAACCGTTAAAACAATAGAAAGAAGGGGAATGCATAATTAAAATAATGACAAAGTAAACGGGAAAAGAGAATCGGAAGTCTTTCATATGACGCCATCAATCTTAATCGCGTCAAAATCATTTTCTTAATACACTTTCTGGGTAATTAATTCGTACTTAAGTCACGAAGACGTCACCACATATTTTAAAATTTTCTATCACTCCCGGGTTTTCACTTTCTGTTTACACCATTACGCTATCTTATTGCGTGTTAATGAGAATGAATTACGGTGATGAATGTTTTTCCTCAATCTTTCAGTCATATCAAAAAGAAATCCGTTTTAATTCTTTTTTTGATTACAGTTTTAAGACTTTTAATTTCCTAGAACTAGCCGGTTAATTATTGTCGAAGATATTTGGGAAGTCACGTTTTCTTAACCGGAAAGTAGCTAAAGCAGAAATAAAAGAAAAGAAAAAAAGAGGGGAAAAAATAAAAAGAAAAAGTAGCAGAATAGTGGTTTGAGAGATCCTTTCGCCTTTTTTTTCCTCTCCACTTTTTCCTTCCGGTCACTCTCGCACATTATAAAAGTCCTAAGCGGAATGACAATCCTTTTCAACCGTAAGAATAAGATTGATTCGATTTTTGTTCGAAGTGACAAACATCGATAAATCGGTATAAATCAATCCAGGGATCGGTAGAAGAAAAAAATCGAGTTTCATATAATCGAAAGTAGAGAAGGAAAAAATTCAAATGAATTGATTCTCATTTTACCTCAGAGCTTTTCAGTGCTTTTTCAAGATTTTTCCCAATTCAGAGAAGAGGGAGGAAAGGCGACGAGAAAAAAAAGGGAAATAAAGCATTTCGGATGGATTTCTTATCGCAACTTACGTATTCCAGTTTTCTTGTACCCTTTTTTTCAGTGACACGGTTTCCGCCTCTTTTCCCCTCTTCTCAGACTTTTCTCACTTTATTCAAACGTCTCCCGATATAACATTTATTTCTTTTAAGAAAATAAATTTTTTAAAAATCAGGTTTACCTTGGTGTGAGAAATATGATTTGTTGACGCCGATGTCGCTGTCAAAAAGAGGTTAAAACAGTAGTTACCAAACCTTCCGATAAAATACGGCACGTCTCAAGTTTTTTTTCTTTTTCTTCTATTATTCGGTTTTGCATTTACGAAGAATAACTGAGCTTTTCTTTCATCGGATCTGAAACAAATATTTTTATTTTAAAATTCATCTACGATTCGCCCCCGCAAGGTTAGAAGAACAAGTCTGCTGTTTGAATATTTTACTAATTTATAAATTACTTTTCAATTTAATAATATTATTACCGATAATAATAGATCAGTAGCAAATGTTTCGGGTATTATTCTACAAGAAGTTATTGGGGAACACTAAAAACAATCCAGTAAGAGTTTTGTTTACTTTCAACCTGATCGGATCGGATCACAACAAAGCGACTCTACTTCTTGCAACTCCTAGTTTGCCTGCAGCGTTCCCAATTTTAATTTCTTTTTCGATAAAATGCCATTAGCCGGAAGAAAATTTGGAATGAATTTACCATGTAAGATTTTAAACAGCGGTTTGAAAAATAATAACAAATCATTATTTTTCTACTAGCTACGTTTGTAAATTATAAAACTCAACGACAATTTTTCGATTATCTTTAAAAAATAATTTATCATTTTTAATTATATAATTTCTGTAGGGCTTGGGTACACATGTTTTATGCATTCATTTTCCGAAGGGCTGGGGGGGTATTCCGCAAGCGAAACAACATTAAAACAAAGGCTATAATAATAATAATTTATACCGTATTATTTGCTATCATCTGCTTAGACTCATGGCTTGAATTTGGTGCTTTATGGAAAAATAATTGTTAATGGGTTTCTCTCTAAAGTGAGACTTGTTTCTTTTCGAACGTCTGGAAAATTTACAGAAGCATTACAATTAAGTTTCCCTTCCTTTCCTTCATTACATATTATAAATCGAATCCGTTATTTTTTTTCACTCTGTAGCTTACAACAATTACAACAACGTACACTCTGAATTATTAAAAAAATTGTTTTTAGTCTTATTTCTGTATAAAATAAAGTCTTGATGGTTTTCTTGCATAAAAAAGTAAAAGGCGATGGAGAAATGAGAGTTTTTAAGAATAAGCGAGATACGAGGTTACGCCTAATTTAAACTAAATCTGCTTAGCACTGTTAAAAGAGGAGGAAAATGAATCGAACAAAACGGTGGGAAGGAAACGCGAACCGGTCTTTTTCCTTTTATCGCTGAAGTTACCGCTTTTACACCTGAATATTTAGTTTTGAAATGACCAAGATAAGACCTTAAACGATATGACTATTTAAACCGAAGCCGCATTTGTCAGTTTTAAAATGTTATCAGTTTTAATACACGCAACGACCTTCTGCCGTAGGCATTTCATGTTGCTCCTCTTCCACCTTATTTCCTCTTGAAAAGGAGCAAAAAGACTTAAAAAATTTCCGGAGGTTTTCAAAGGACAATAAAGTAAAGTAATCGAATTACTCTTTTAAAATCCTTTTGGTTAATACAAAGCCCATTTAAAACAATACCGAAAACAAAAGACTCGAATTCGCTTAACCGGAGAGAGAAAAGAACTTTACTGAAATCCTTTTTTTTTTTTTCAGAGATATCTAAGACGGAATTACCTAAATTCGCAGAGAGTATCAATAACGTGACTACACCCGTCAGCAGGGAAGCTACACTCTCTTGCATTGTTGACAATCTATCCACATATAAGGTAAGCTTCCTTGAATTTACGACACCCAAGCGTGCACTCTGCAGTCTGTAAAGAAAAATGAATCCTTTCAATTTTTTATTACAAGACAAGGGATAACATTATTAACAAAATTTCTTTCAGGTTTCATGTTTAGGTTTAAAAAGTTTGTTTTCAACGGCGGAGCAGAGAGAATTTTAATCGGTTTAGTTTAGAGTAATTAAATGGCTGGCTGAACTCGTTAAATTTTAGGCCCAGCAAACCCTTTCACAACACTTTCACTTGCTGAAGTCTGAAGTACGAATGGTCACTTCGAACCCTTAACTCAATAATAAAATGTCCTATATTTTTCACCGGCCTCCCTTAGCTTTTCTTACCAGCAAAAACTGAACTAAAGGCTTAGGAGCCCATAAAACAGATCCGCCTAGATAAAGAAGTTAGAGCACAGCCCGATTGGCCTACGTACTATTTTTTGCTCTCAGAGCAGAGCTAACTTTTAACCAGGCCATGTTAATTGTCACGATGGAAAGCCTGAGGCTGATCCAGATTCTTTCTTTCTGTAATTTATTAAAGAAAAGCACATGGTACAGTGCGACTTATTTTCAACTACATTACAGCTTATGTTAATTACTAATGAGTTTTCCAATGCTAACCTTTCACCTTTGGTCTTATCCTAGTCTAGCCGTCCCTAAAACTCGTGACGCGCCGATCGACGACATCCAGGTGTCTATATCCGCCACTGGTAGTTCACAGTTAATTTTTCGCTTCACGCTATCTAATGACCATTTTATCAATCGCAATACGAAGGGAAATCTCAGAAATAAAAATCACCCCAAAACTCCAACATTTACATCGACCACTAAGCATGCATATTTCGAGTTTTTTATAAGCTCCTAACAATCATTTTCTTTTATCCCTTGATCCGAAACCATTCGCAATCCTTAAAAACCTCTTTCAGAATCGGTTCCCAACAAATCCTTAAAAAAAAAAAAGGCAAACGGTCTCTTCCAACCTCTCTATACATTTAGAAGCTCTTTATACCATCAGAGCAACCCTTTTTTCCGAGAGTGTATAAGAGGCACGGTTTATAACAATTCGAATTCAGAAGGTCATCCTTCCGTAAAAACACAGCAAATAAAAAAAAATAAAAAAGAGAAAGCTGAAGTTGAACGGAAGTAAAGCTGAAACAGTTTTCCGCAGATAATCTGCTGTATTATGAGCTCAGAGAAATGTTTTCCTACACTTGATGTCCATAAACATGTTATCGGTGGGTCAAACTTAGTGACGGAAGAGGTAATCCTATTGATTCTGTGTTACGTCCTTTTTCCTTCGTCTATACACAAAAGTTTCTCTCTTTTTTTATTTTAACCTCTAAAACTTTTCTTTACGGAGAGAGAGCAATCTGTATTAAAACATTTAAACGGCAAATTTGAAACGGAAATTCAATTAAACGGTTGCAGTGGCAAACGGAAACCGATCACTCTTTTCCGAAGAAAAGAGTCTTCCCCCGAAAAGGAAAACAAAAACTAAAAATAAATAAAGACGAAAAAAAGTCGAGGATTTTTGTAAACAATAAATTCAAAGTAGGAAACCAGTAAATCAAATGACATCCCGAGTAAGTTAAACATAAGAGACGAAAAGCTCCATTTTTTTCGCTGGGTCCCCCACTGGTTTATGTCCTTTTTTACCCCTCCGCCTGCTATGTTTTATGAGGTTCTAACAACAGCGAAGACAAGAGTTCTATTTTACGTCACACACTTCATATTTCTCCCGAATACTTTCTTGCGCGCATAACCGGAAGCTCGAAACGGCTTATAAATATAGCTCCATGAAAACAGACGGACAACGGAGCTTTTGCCAACTTAAAAAAAAGTCAGGGCAATTTTTTAAAAATATGAAAAAGTGCAAATTCTTTCGCTGAGTCCATTTCCTTTTTCCTGTGAAAAAAAAAGAATCATTTATGGGTGTAATATCGAGCTTTAATAAATCAGGGACCCTTTGAAAAAGAAGGGGTTGAGGAAAATTCAAATGTGAAGGAATTCAAAAAAAAAAAAAATTACCTTTGAAACTGGTTTTTCTGCTCAAGCGAATATTCGCGTTCAATTTCAAAACAAGGCCTTGCCTTAAGGCTGTAAAAAAGCTTATGAGGCGAATTAGGCTTTTCCTTGAGATCGTCAAGCACGATTTTAAAAAACGGGATTCGAGAGCAATACTGCTTTCTTTGCATTAGGCTCCGGTTTAATAGAAGCCACGATAAAAATGGCAAAGATCCAATCTTTTGTCCATTTGTCAAACTGCAGCGACTACTTACTCAAAGCGAATATGGATAAAAGCATCAACCTAATTTAAATAAATTCGCCGATCGCACAAAACCCGAAATACGACAATCGAAGGGAGTATGTTGAATTCGATTTTTTTCAAAATCATAGGGTGACCAGACTCATTTTTTTCCAGAATGATTGTCCACTTTCATTTTAGAGAAAAGTATTTAACACAATCTCTGCGCAGGATTGTTGCCGGATTTTGCACGTAATTTGTGGTGTAACCATTAACTTTTCTAGCGTTTTATCAAACTGGAAAAACAAAAGGCCATCGTTGGCGCACTTTATAAAAAAAACCATCAAGGCTGATCTTGTGGGCTATAGCCATTTTTATATGTCAACACCTTAATTTTTCTTTTGTACGCATTTTTTTTTATATCAGCAACCGAACTAAATACTTCAGACTTGGCAAAACAACTAACACATATTTAATAGAAATAAATTTTCGCTTAAATTTTTTCCCTCTTTATGCGATATATATGCGTGTGGGTAGACGTGAGAATTCACACAGATAAACCGGGATTTGGATTTCCAATTCAATTTACCTTCCTAATTTAAGTTCATTGCTTCATCTTTTTTCCTCCTTAATAACCTCCAGACCTACAATCCCACCGGCTATTTTTAGCTTCATTTATTCCATCGAATCGGTAATAGCGTATTAAATTTTATAAAAACTTTCACAACTTATAAAGCTTGATTAATTAGAAAAAAAAACCTTTCAAACACCTACAGTGTTTTTATGAAATGAAGCACACGTCGTTTGAATGAAGCCACAATTAACAAACGAACTTAATCCTTCGAAAAATTAAAAACTTTAAACTTTATTGTGTTTAGCTTAGCAAAATATAATATTTCGAAAAAAATCAGAGCCAGATTTTTTTATACGAGAGTGAAAAGTACGCGAAAAGCGTCGCCTATGCTTACTATGCGGCTAACCCAAGATTTCCCGGATAATCCTCGGGAGAAAGTTTTCCCCTAATTTATATCACTTTCGCAAATATTCGCTTCCTTATTGCTTACAAGGAAATTTAAGGAAAGAAAGTTTATTACAGGAATTTACTTATTTTAACTGTGATTATAACGGGTTTTTCGCGACTTTGTTATTTCTCTTTTTGCTGCGGAAATTTTATTGTTCTGCTTTTATACGTTATTGATCCATTTACTTTAAAAGTCGGTTCTGATATGATCGTTTTGCCCTCGCGTAATTTCTCTCCCGCCTGTTTCCACGCGTCCTTTCCCTTAAAAAAAAGGGGGGAAAAAACTTAATCGTAATTTAAAGCGTTAAACTTTTTATTCTCTTGAGCCCTGACTAGTACGAAGATTAAAACATGAAATTTCAATAGAGTACAACTAAGTAAAAAAGTGAAAGACGAGAAGAAGAAGAAGAAGAAGAAAAAGAAAGAGGGACGCTATTAATGAATTTTATGAACCTTTACAAATGAACGATTTTCTTTGAAAAGAAAATCGAAACCCAAAATTAGTTGTTAAAACATAGTATGTCAGGCTTTACTTTATGCTTAAGGTCAATAGGTCGGCTAGGGTCAATAATTCATAACTTTGGATTTTTCAAGTCAGCTTCTCTTCCGAAAATTCCTTTTTTACTCGATTTTTTTAAGCCCGAATTTCAAATAAAATAAAAAAAGTTCCTTTTCTTTCACGAGTCGCCAGTACTGAACTTGACCAACAGTGCATATCCTTATTCATAAAAGGTTATTGTTTGATAAAAAAGTTCCATTACTTTTCCTCCCTGACTTTTCTTTTGTCTTTTTTTAACAGCTTAAAGCGCGGTTTAAAAATGAATTTTTTTTCTGTCAGCAATTTAAAAATTCAGAGGAACCCGTACGTAACAAAAAAACGTTAACGTCTCGGGCATAGATTTTTCCTTTAAATCGAAAATGGTTTAGGATTTAAAAATAAAAAGATGCTTTTAAGGTTATAAGCAACACGGGCCACGTATCACATTCGCGACCCATCGGTGCACTCCATATGATTCGTTTTACCCTTTCCGGTATTTGTTTCATATTGCTTACAAGTCACGTTCGCGCGTTCGCTGTATTCAGTTCGACGGCTTATTTTCTTTCTTTCTTTCCCTTCTCAGCACGCTTCATTAATCATGTGTGTGTTAACATCTGTTTTGGGAATTTTTTTTCCTCTGAAATGTGTCAAATTAATTCATGACCACCGCTGTTTAAATAGTCCGACGAAATGTCTGGTTTAAAAATGAAAATCTTTTTATACAGGGAGGACGATAGCGATCGCTGAGAATAAACAACCGTGTACGCGACTTCTCCCCTACATCATTCAAAAAACAAAAGAAAGAAAAAAAAGCGAAACAAAATCCATTCATTTTCTTTTTATCTCCTTCATAAATTCTTTATAATTTGTTTTCTGTTTGCACTACGATTTTCCTTGTTACAGAAAAAAAAAATGAAAAAGCAGACCGCGTCAAATCAAAGAGAAGTCAGCAGGGGTCACGAAGGGCGCAGAGGGCTACGGCACGGGAAATCAATTTCTCTAAAGCACGAAGCTTCTTTTTTTGTTGCCGTTGTTCATATTGTCTATCAAAATCAGTCAAGAGTTTTTAATTAAAAACAAACGGGACGAAAATAAAATAAGGATAACAAAGCCAGCAAAATTTAAACTTGTCACCAATGTTGTGATTTTTATTTTATTCATTCGTTTCCCTTGCCAGGGAAAATATTTAAATGAAATAAGAGGCAGATTTTTTATATGGCGAAGAATTTAATCGCACAAGTTCGTGCATTTTATTAAAATCTTTTGTAGAAACGAGCCGTGGGCGAAAATGCGACTAATAAACTATAAGTCAAGCAGATTCTTTGACAAGCCAACCCTGCAGTCAGCGTGCTTGTGAAAAGTGTTTCACCTTCTGAGAGAAACACTCTTGCATCGACTAAAAAAAATTTGCACATCGGTAATTGGGAAACTGATATATCAAGCCTGTTGGTGCCGGGATATCGCGTATTGGGTAAGCTCAGACAATGTTGGTAAATGAAGAGAAGTTTATAAAAATCTTGAGCAGTAAATTAAGTTCGACTCAAAAATTTTTTTTAAATTTTTCCAATACTTTATATTTTGGTTTTAAAAAATGAAATCTACCATATAGCAAACGCAGCTATGGTTTCATGCTTACGGATTTATCTCATAAAGTCCATAAGAGTGTCCGTAAAGCGTGAAAATAATCGCACCTATCCGTCACAAATGATCGAAAAAAGCTATCTTGTCACAAACCACTGCAAGCTTGCATCTTTCTGACGAGATCGACCCCTCAGTCAATTTTTCCAAGTTTCATTGTTCCATTATCAGGCTTAAAAGCTCATTGGCCATAAAAAATAAAGGGTAATAGAAATCGAAATTCCCTTAATTACCGTCCCGCGTGTCAATTAAATCGCGCATTTACTTCGATTCCAACCTTAAAAACTTCTTAAGCTTCTTGTTTTTCCACCTCTGCAAAAAAAGATTAAAAAAAAAAAAAAACTCGGATATAATTAAAGAAAAGGTGGCCGGTATTATCTAACTCCCGAAGCAATGAATGTCTTGAAATTAAAGAATAAATAACAGGAGTTTGAATAGATGAGTTTAAAGGGAGAAGAGGAGAAAAAAAAACGATAAATTTCGTGCGAAATTCAGTAGCAGTCGGGAAATAGAGTTTATTCGTCTCTTTGTTTTAAAGCCTGCTTGGCGTAAAAAATAAAAAAAAATAAAAAAAAAATCTTGGTTAGTGAAAGAGAAATTATGGCCCCAAAGCGACAACTCATCGTCGTGTTTTCATAGCAAGCCGGGAGTGAACTCAGACAAGGGAAAATGGACATTTCAATGTAATTCATATTCTCGTTTGCTGGAAAACCTTTCCCGGGACAAACTTTTAAATGAATCCTTTGCTTTAAACAAGGCCTCGGTCGCTAGGAATCGTCGCTCAGTCTACTTCATCATTAAGTGCCATCTTTGGAATTTTACTCTAATATTAAACATGATAAATGTTTAATTTGAAACTTTTTCCAGTTTTACAGTTTGTAGAAATGTCCCCCGATATTAAGGTATTTGTTTTAATTATCGCTTTTTTTTCCTTTCTCCGAAATTCTTTTTTCTCCTTTAACTTAAAAATTATGGGACTTGCCGTAATGATCTAAGGTGCAATTTTAATCCAGTAGCACGTTTTTAAAAGCTACTTAGCAATCGCTATAGGGTTGAAACGATAAATTCACAGTTATCCTAGATGCGTGGAACTATACTTTAAATCATTTGCTATTGGCGTGTTTCTAAAAAAAAAAAAAAAAAGAAGGATTTCCCTGGAAAGCCCGACTTTGTTTTTAAGACTAGATTGTTCTGGCCAGGATCAGAGTTTAAAAGCTGGTAAACATACTTATTAACTGCGCTCAGAAAATCGACGAGAGCTCAGCGTTATTTAGACGGGGGGATTCCCTTGAATCCGAATCAAAAGCTCATTCCATGAATTAGACCCGCAAACCTGGTCCTTTCCTTTACCGCACATAAGAACTCTAAAGTCAGCAATAAAGGATCCAGTACTATACCAATCTCTAACTCTAAGTAGAACTGGAAAAAGAAAAATCTGGACTTACCATCTTTAGCGGTTAGGATTCGGAGGACGACGATTATCTAATACGGAAGGCAGTAGTACTTAAGCTGAGCGAAGTGAAAATTCACTGAAAACAGTTTTTGAAATTCGCACCCTGGATTCGCCTCGCTTGCAGCAACTCCGTTCTCTTTTTTCGCAGCTCACAAAATTTTTCCACATCTAGAAAAAAAAAGCATGAAATTACTACAACGTACTGAATTTGATAAAACATATGAACTCGCAAGTCTTTCATCTCCAACCATTTTTTTTAAAAAGCATACATCGCATCGGCAAGTTTACTCAAGTTTTGATCGAAATGAAAGTGAATGATTCAAACGAAAAATTCAAGAAGAAAAAAAAAAGAAAAAGAAAAGGAAGTCATTCAATTCCGATATCATTCAATCAGACGTGGAAAGAGAAGAAAATAATTTTCTTTATTGAAATTTTTGTCAAAATGAAATTTTCTTCAAGTGTTATATAAACAAGATACAAGCGTAGTCAGTGTATAAATACAAGACATAAAGCGTGGATAAATGCGAGCGTTGAGTACGTGATTGATTTACCCTCTTAGCTCACTATAAATCATTCTAGGATTGAAATATGGAAGACGAAACAGAGAAAAAGTTATTATATTCTTCAACGAGAGAAAAAAAAAGAGGGAAAAACTCCTATTGTTACTTTCCTTCAGGTAGTCAATTCTTCTTTACCTTTCCCAGATAGAAAAGAAAGATTTATTTATTTCTATACGAATGTGGAAAAGTATATTTTTGTTACATGTCTTATTAATTACTTTTGCTTCCTGAAATTTAATCTTTCTCACATTTTTTTTAGTCAAAGTGGGAAATAAAAAACGAGACTAAAAAATATCACATCTCGTTCAGACACACACACACACACAGGGAAAAAAAGAAACTTAATTCTGGTTATGAATTTACGCGAAATAAAAGAAAAAGTCCGGAGAAAAAAAGCTTGTGAATTTTTTAAAAAGGAAATCACTGCTTTATAGTGATTTAAAGTGTAAAGTTAGGTTACTCGTATTTTACATTAGACGCTATACATTTTTTTATTTATAAGTCTCTTTCTCTTCGTTTAAAACTGTAAATCCTCCTGTTATTCTTTGTATGTGGCCAAATCTTTGAGGTACATTTAGTATCCTTCTTTTTTATTGCCACACCAATTTAGAAACAAAAATCACGGTGAATTTTTATTTAAAGAATAATAATCCGGGATTATTTATTAACTGCACGAAATATCGGAATTAAATTATAATAAAGGGAAAGAAATGAAAAATAACAGTTGTTTCCATTTCGAAAGCTTTATTACGGTTTAACAAGGAATGCGAACGAGGAAAAGAATGACTGTGATAATTATATTAAAACGTTCATTCTAAACGCAGCAGAATTAGACTTTGTGCCACTGAATCTGTTGTAAAATTCATCGCTATTTCGAAATCTCGTAAGTTACCTTAAGTCTACAAGTGGCTTTTAAAAAATCTGTGACAAATCCTATGACAAAAAATACCGAGTTTCGAGAATAAATTCTTGCATCGGATGCTCGGGCATAAGCAAAATCAGTTAACGCGGTACCTACTTGCGAACGAAATCGAATGAGGAAGTCCGAAGACTCGCTGTTCAACCTTTCTTCATTTAAGTGACCGGTTTAGGCTACGGAGGGCGCGACATGTCCCTTGTGCTCCCCCAACGCGCTATATGCGTCGGGTCCAGGGCGAAAGACCTACACGTTGCTGGCTTTTGGCCAGGCCGCGGTTACGATGGGAGGACCACCTAGCAAGCTGTAAGCGATGTGGCAGTAGACTTCCAGCTCTATAAAAGCCCGAGTTAATTTTTAGTTGGAATAATTAGTGCGGCTAAGGCCATTTAAATTTTGAGATAGGGCGACCAATGTACAAAATTGATTTTCTTAACTTTCGCAAAAGATGCTCTCACTTCAGGATGAGAATAAGAGAGCGCTTGGAAATCTCATGAAGAGTTGTAAGGAAATACCCCAACTTTTCCATTATGAAGATGTTCAGCTAAAGGATGTTGTCCGGGTGGGAAATCAATTCTCTCCCAGAATCAGGGCCAACATACCCTCAAATCAGTCAAACCTAACCGATCCCGATATTTGTTTTACAAATCTACTATCGAAGCTTGAGACTGAGAGAAAATTATAAATTTTCCTTGAGGCATTCTACTATTTACATTCAGATTTTTGATTAAAACGTGATCTCTCAGCTCATGTTTGGTAAAAAAAAATTTCCAGAATCATGTTTTCACATTCAAAATTTTAAAATAAAAAAGGAAAAGGAATGAAAACCCGAAATCCAATAAAAAGAAAGATATCAAGAAGTACGTTTCCAAACCAATTACCGTACCATAATATCGTTTTCACCACTGAATGAACACAAAACTTTTTTTCTCTTATTCGCTACCTTATTCAATTTTTTTTTTATTTAATCGTCGGAAACCCCAAACCACGAGAATATGATGAAAGAAGGATGTTAACAAACGACACCCTGCTTCTGAATATTTAAAACTCTCGACTTTTCCCCCTCCCACCGATTCTCTTTCCGCAACGAAAACTACAAAGCTTTGATGAATAAGACAACGTGTGCAATTTGCTTCTTCGACTCCTATTGCTTACACAAGGAAACTGGCAGGATAATTATCGGACTAATTTTCTCGGCTATCGGTTTCGGATAGACGTTTTAGCCTTGAGAAGCGGTATAAATCGAAAGAGGGGAAGCCCTATCGTCACAAACATGACAAGATAATTTCCTTTGTTCATTTCTCTTGATAAACCCCAGGTTTATCACGGTTTATATGCTTATAAGAAAATGTTGGGAATGCAACGAATCGAGATAAGTGGACGGGAATTCGTGTTAAAACGTGATCTTCAGGGATTGATCCTTTTCCATGTGCCTTTATCCGACCGATTTTCTTTTATTTGATTTAAATCTTTTTTTTTTAGGTGGCGTGGCTGAGAGTGGACACTCAAACAATCCTAACGATTGCCACGCACGTCATTACAAAAAATCATCGCATCGCTGTCACACATAGCGATCACAGACTTTGGTTCCTTCATATCCGCGAAGTCAGAGAGTCGGATCGGGGATGGTATATGTGCCAAATAAATACTGATCCTATGCTGAGTCAAGTCGGCTATCTGGAAGTAGTAGGTGAGCATTCTTTTTTTTGAAAAACAGTATATATTTACCGAGGGGAAACATCAAAGGACTTCTCCATTTTGTTTAATTTTTTTAAAAAAAGTTTTAGATAGTCAAATTCATTGAACCATTAAAAGTTATTGATTTAAATGATTAGATCTTTTTGATCAACCGTTCATAAACTCCAGATGAAAATGTCTTTTCAGTATAAAGATTTTTTTATATTTAATTCTGTTATGTTTGAGTTTTATTTTTTCCCATTTGTGATGAATAAGTAATGTACAAATCTACGGATTGATCTTTTTTTCCAGTGCCCCCGGATATTTTAGACTACCCGACCAGTACTGATATGGTGGTTCGGGAAAACAACAATGTAACGCTGCAATGTGCAGCAACGGGCTTCCCACACCCAAATATTACGTGGAAGAGAGAACAGGGTCAACCAATACCGCTTAGTAATGGACAAGATGGTAAGTGTACTATATCTTAATTCCAAGAAGTTAAACGTAAACGAGAGTAATTCGCTAGCAATAAGAAGAATTTGTCCTACAAAGATAGCAGCGACCGGAGCAATATGCCCGCCAGAGCAATTATGCGCGAAAAAGCTACAAAATTGAGCAAATATTGCCTCATTAAATAATGTTATAGCCTACTTTTAATAGTGAACTGAGACATTGTTAACTGTAAATCTGATAACATTACTTTTGTTTCTTGTTTGCCTGGTGAGCATTTTTTCATTGGGAAAACAAAGTGGCTAGTCGAACTGCCATGACGAATAGAGAAAATCGATCAGCCAGTCGGAACTTATCCCGTCTTTCCCCACTGCCCCCGTATAAAGGACTCAATCCAAGAACTACTGCACACAGCTTAACATAAAAATGACAAGTCACGCTCAGAAAAACCTCAGACGAAAAAGTTTACAGATTTATAAAAAAGAATTTAACTTACGGAAGTCAGTCTGGATGGGGCAGGATTTTCATGAGCATGCCAAAATGATTTGTCCAAAAGATTTGCTCAGTGAATTCTATATATAGACATTGTCGAAGCGGTTCTTCTCTTTTTATTTGAAAGAGGTTTCCCTCGCCCAAAAGAATAGATACTTTCTAGCTGCCGATGTCATCGACTCTGCACTTTAAAAATAATCAAAAATCTGCAACGATTCGAGATTTGCTGTCTTCTTTTTGGTACATATCTGAAAAGAAAAAAAAATGCTACAGCAATCGGCATATTTAAAAAAATTGAACATTAAAAAAACCATCTATTTTTTTAACTGTGCATGCATCATAGTCACCCCCTTATCGCTGACCCCTATTCAAGCCCACAGAAGCTTAAATACAAAATCTACTTTCCAAACGATCGGGCTTTACCGTTCATTTATCAATTTTTATATCGCAGTTTTTTTAACAATAAAAAAACAAAACTTTTGTTCTCGGATGTTCATAAATTTCCCTTAAAATTTATCGGGCCGATAGGATAAAAAAAATTAGCCTGACATCCTACGTCTCTAATTATAATCTCTCTTGGGTAAACAATTAATGCGAATTATATCAAATCAATTTTTGAAGAGAAAAATTATACGATTAAAATCGCTTTAATCCTTTATTTCATTTCCAATTCCATGTTTGATTCATAAATTAAACCATAAAAAAACTTTTTATCGAAATTGACCACTCCGTTCAAGGTACGGAACGGGAGGAAAAAAAATGTTTTCGTAATGGGCTTCGTTTAAGCGATTTGGTTAAAACCTCTGATTTACAATAATGAGTTTGTTAATAAAACCCGACAGTTCTAAAACGCACGAAAAAGTGGTTTTAAAATGGATTACCCTTCGTTTAAGCAACAGTGAGTTTTTGTAGCTTAATTGCGGGCATAAAAGAAAACTTAACATTTTTCCCGTACAAAAATCAATCCTGCGATTAGAGCTATAAAGAGTTCATTAAAGGGGTGAACATCAAAGCAAACACGGATCGAGAGGTGAAGCAGGGGGAAAACGGGTCGGTATTTGAGGTTTTGCATAATAAGAGGTGACTGGTCACTAATCCTAAGCTCCTTACGTCGAAATATTTTCAGTTTCCGTATTTTCACTGTCTAGCGTCCGGTTCGTCTTTAGCCTTATTTCAGATTTAGTAACGACTTGCTTTTGTGACTTTGACGGGAAGTCACGCAAAAGTTGTTTTTAATAATAATAGGTTAAAAACGCAATAAGGTCTTGACTGGTTACATTTTTTTCCGACCTCCCCTGTTGTTTTTTATTAGTGTTTTTACGGTTTTATTCTGCTTATCTTGTAGGTTGTGTTGTTAGTTCAATTTTTGTCATGAGAGATGGTTAACCAGATAAAAGCGTACAACTTGAGTCCTCTTAGCTCGTAACATCACTGAACACTTTAGTTCACGGCTATCTTCACTGCATTTCTATTTCATCGAACCTACACTTTAAAACCAGCTAGCACTAACTAAAAGTTTAGCGTCGGTTCAGAGCTGTAAACTAGAAAAGTCACTTAAAGACTCGTCATTTGACGGGCGATAGAGCAATTAGGTTATTTTTAGGTCTATTCTTCCCGCGCTCGACTCGCTCAAAATCTCTCTTGCTTACAGAACCAGCCCGAGAAAATTTTTTCGCCACAAGCCGAAAAAATTCATCAGATGACCTCAGGTTTTTTTGAAGGGGCCCTCGCTTATTGTAGTGGTTAACACATCATCTTTAGTGCGCTGAAACACGGGATCGATCTCATTCTTTTACAACAAGAAATCATTTTTTCATGCATGACCTTTCAAATTTTCATTGGCAATGCATACCCATCGCATAAATGACGGAACAAAACGTTTACGAATACTAAAAAAGGGCCGATGCGGGTATATACTGATAAAAATCCCAAGAAAACAAAACGGATAACTTTTAAAAAAAAGCAGATAGGTTATCAACACGATCTTTTTCCTTCAATGTGGTTTATGTACAAAACGTTCGAGAAAGCCAATAGTACACGTATAGACGTATTTCAATCGATTGAGACTCTTTTTTTTATTTTTCTTTTTTCTTAGCTTCGAATAAAGAAAATCGGATCAAGTGTCGAATCACATAGAAAATATAAAAAAAGCGTGAAAACGATTTGAAATGAACCTACTTTTCAAAATCCGTAACTCGGATTTCGTGTGTGAAAAATAATTTCGCACAACGAGAATTAAGCTTGTTTTATAAATCTTCTGATAAGCTCCCACCGCAAAATGACCACCCCGTCTGACCACGTGCCCCTCACCTCCCTCTCCTTTTTTTTTTTTTTTTTAAAAACGTTTCCTCTTTCGCAAACACACAAAAAAAGGAATTGACGTGACGGGTTTTTGTTTACCTGGGATTCACTTAACGGGAAAAAAAAACTAAACGACTCCCTTCACTTAATCCTGTTAACGTCCGCAACACTAATTTAAAAAAATTTTGCATTGCAGTTGTGTCCGTTGATGGTCCAGTCTTCAACATAACAAGAGTGAACCGCCTTCACATGGGAGCTTATCTCTGCATCGCTTCTAACGGAGTCCCTCCTTCTGTCAGCAAAAGAATAATGCTGATAGTTCACTTCCCACCTATGATTAGTGTTCCCAATCAATTGGTGGGCGCTCAGGAAGGTCAGTCCATGACGTTAGAATGTCATTCTGAAGCCTTCCCAAAGTCAATAAATTATTGGACGAAAAATAATGACACAATTGCTCAAGGTTAGTATTCGGTTTCTATTTTGTCTTTTCGATTTCGATAAAATCTATTTTCTCGGGAAAATGTAATACAGTAAAAACAGTCGATCTCACTGTCGAACGCCATTAAATATGCATTAGTGATTCCATCTTAAAGGATCAGCGAATAATAGAAGCTTTAGTTGACAGACATCAATAAGCTGTAGTACAACACGCCAGTTTCTAAATATTTAGATTTTCCATTTAAGCCAGCCGATTGATTTTTTCGTCTCTAAACTTAATTTGTCACTTACATAAATATCCATTTTTTTTAAAAATTAATGTTTCCTTCTGAGAGTAGGTGCAGGTTAGGCTCCCAACTATAAGGGAAAATTACTTTAACTTGAGCTTAATGTTTTCCCAAGTTATTTTTAAATTCCAAAATTAAATTTCTCACAAATTTATGTTTATACATGTCTCTTCACATCGATTAGATGCAGAATTTTCCTACAAAAGCTTTGGAAAAAAAACCGATGCCTTTAACAATGCACATTGCTCACGAATTTATTAATAGAAGACTATCAGAAAAATTGTTGGCAAAAAAGATTTATTATTTAATGATTTCGACTTGAAAGGATTTTTAAAAAAAAGCGCTTGAGCCAAGTCTGTTTGCGGCTTTTACTAATTTTTCAAACTTTAAACTTTCTCTAGCATTTACCTTTCTTAATCTTTTCATACACTCTCTTGATAACTTCCATAAGCTTTTGATTACTTTTTTCTTTCCTTAAGTTTTCAAATCCTTTTTTTTAAAAAGACAAAAACCCAAAGCGCTTCCCACCAAATTAAACTACGAACACATTTTTAGTTTACACTATTTTTGAATAGATATGTAGAAAAAATTTTTTTTTAGCCAAGAAAATAAAAATAATGTACCAGATACTTTTATTGAGACATAAAACATTGAAAATCTTATCTGACAGCGATTAAAATTAAAATGGCGATCAATCACTACGTCGAGTACTAATACCAAAACATTAAATAATGAATTTTACGACTGGAGAAGGGGGAAGAAAATAAATGAGAGAAAAAAATAGATTAAAATCGAGCCATAACTTTTTCATTGATTTTTAACGACGCCTCGGACCGTTTTTCCAAGACTTGTTTCGGCTAAAATCTGAATAAGAGTTGATATGAATGAATCATGACGAACCTAATCACGTTGAAAATTTCTATTTTTGTCTCTTTTACGAACCAGATAGGGGAAAATAGGGTAGAAATGATCAAAAGATCACGTTTCGTACGTTCCATGCTTTGTTATTATACTAATATGGTTATGCACAAATCGCATGTCATGTCGTTTATTTATCGTCAAATCATTTCTTCGCACGTATGCAACCTCTGCTTCTTAAAAAAGATTTGGAAGTGGGCGTACAAGGGCTCTAAAATGTTTATTATTCCTGGTCCGGTGCAATTTTTTAATATATCCTTTACGTGTTGCGATGGTTTGCAATGTTGATTTTCAAAGGACATGACATTAAAATTTAAATCGGTTTAAACTGCGGTTATTTCACGGAAAATAAGAAAATGTATGTTCTTCTCTTACGGTGAAATGTCACGCTAGATTTAAGCAGGAAAACTTCCGGTAAAGTATGACATAGCATTCGGAATTCGCCTATACTTTGAAGTTGAATGAATGGAATTTTTGTCATGTTTATTAAAAATTGACAAAGGATCCCATAAATTTGTTTTGTTTTTCGTTCACTTTAAATATCAAACCTCCGATTCGAATCACAAAGTAGCTGTCCATCGAGAATGTGAATGAGTGTGAAAAGAATTTGGATCGTACCATCAAGTTGGGCAAGAATAACCAGACGGCAAAAATGACTAGAAGGATGCGCTTTGCTTGGGGAGCAATCGCAAAACTGAGAAAATGACATTGAATATCAAGAGGAAGGCACTGATGATACTTGTGCCTGGCTCTAACTTAAGACCTAAAAACGCTGGCCCTAATGAAGGATCAAGAGAACCAACGAGTCTTCCGTCGAGCAGCGTGCAATGGAGAGGTCTATTTCAGGCATGAGTCTCCGAGATCGGATTAGGACTCGAAAAGATCCGAGAAGCATTGCTGGGCTGAAGGAGCAATGGGTAGGTCATGGGGCCAGGGAAAATTAAAAGAGGAAACTTCATCGTCAGTAACAAACAAGAATCGAATTAAAATATCGACCTGAATGATCTCGAGGTGGCAACTAAGAACACTGCAAACAGCAAATTGCTTTGCTAATCCATCCTTCCCTTTTTTCTAATAAAAATTCTTCGGATTTCCCACACTCTGTATTATATTTAAGGTTATATGTCAGAGAAAGAGGATTTAAAGAGGGTGGAAAAGTTGTTTATTACTCTGATTTGGTTACGACGCTCCACAAATGAAAAGCACGTAATTTAGTTTACGTGCAAAACGTGCAAAAGAAAGTTTCTTTTTTTAATTCGCAAACCGGAAATGAAAATCGCCTAAGAAGAAATTACATTTATTTCGTTACTTATATAGAATAAAAAAAAGAGACAGGATAAATCCATATTTCATGGAATCGAATGACGAAGATGAAAACCGCATTAAGTGTCGCTAAATCGTTGTTAGTCTCGATATATCTGGTGATTGAGATACGTTTCCAGAATACTTGATCAACGTGAAATTCCAATGACTGAATGGATCTCTTCCGTTTTATGTGACGATCACGTCCTCCAAGAATCCCGCCTTACCCTATAATTGTATAAATGGAGCTTTTTTCCTCTATCCGGACGGTCGATTGTCCATTCCGGGGATGTTGTGTGTACTGTTAGTATTTTTCCCGTCGGATTCTTTTTCCCCCGGATTCATAAAATAAGGCTTATTGAAAATATTTTTTTTTCACAAGTGCTGAGCGAGCTTTAAATAAAACAAAAAATTCCCTTTCTCAGGTTGTTATTATAATAGTCGGAATGTGTAACAAGAAGAGAAATAATGTTCCTTTGAGACCTTTAAACGACAAGAAAACGTCAAATTTTTTTTTATTACGCTTCAAGGTGATATTTTTGTCAGACGATTTAAAAGTTAGTTTTTTTTTATTTCTTTTTATTTTATTTCGAGACTAGCCTGATTCGATAACGTCCACCCAATTTTCTATGTCTGACCAAAGCTAATCCGAACACCGTCACGGGATTGAATGTTGATTAAATTAGAATGCCAATTAGCGGAAACGATTATTGCGTTCGGTTCCCGATATCAGGATTTCCTATTCTCGAATTAGAACAAGATGAAAAGGATTATAAAAAAAAAAGAGACAAAAATAAATTGTTTGCACAGAGGTAACGAATAATGCTTCGAATTTTTTGAAAAAACTTCAAATAATCACCTCGCTTGCCTCATCATAGACGAAGGGCCGGTAGGAAACCCAGAATGAGCCAGTATTAAGCTTCTCTGGTCAAGTACCATCATCGAGTTAAACTTGCTACAAGCGTTAAATCAATGAAACACATGAGTAAAACCCAATGTAAGCTCTTAGAAGCTGAGAAGGTCAATGCAGACCTCAGACTAAATCTCTCAAGGATGTAAAAGCTGTTGCGGCTCAAACTAGCAAATGCAATCAAGCGGTAACGTGTGCTCACACAATTATTACTCTTTTTCAAATTCAGGACTAAAACATGGAAAAGTATTGCGAAAATACCAGAAGCTTAAGCTTCTGGTATTTTCGCAATACTTTTCCATATTTTCGAGATACATTCTAATTTAGTTTCAATTGAAACTAAATTAGAATGTATCTCGATTTTTTAGGTTTGAAAAAATTATGATCTAAGATAGAGTGATCTATCAGAGTGATCTAAGATAGCTTAACATAACATATTTGATTTAACTAAACCGTTACGTTTTAATAAATATAATGTGTTAAGACGCCCTCCGAAAAACAATATCTGAAGTAATTTCAAAAGAATTATCCAGGCTCATCATAAGTCATCAAGGCTTCAAAGTTGATGACTAACTTTCTACGTCAAACTTCAGCGCAAAGATTATGCAATAATGAAAAATGCTCTAATCAAAAGTAATAAATGGTGCGTGCAATTCAAATGACGTTATTATTGAAGAAATATCTATTATTTCAATCAAGCTTTTTTAAGAAAAAAAAATCGAGCCATGATTTTGGTTAGGAAAAGCCATCTTTGATCTAGAAACTAAGTCCAACGTCTTACCTTAATTTTTTTTAATCGCTTTCATCAATTTTGATAGGATTGGTGGTTCAAAAATCCTTTTTGCCGCATTAAAATATATGTTGTCTGGAACCATCTGGAAAAAAAAAGAATAACAATTTAATTTTTTTAAATAAAAAAACTTGGAAAAGTTATTTTTAAAATTCAATGAAGCATTTTGACAAATAATATAATAAAATATTTTAAAGATAATTGCAACTTTCAATAAAATTTAAAATATTTAGTTTCAGGAGGAAAATATGAACCAGTACTGATAGACAACGCTTACAAAGTTCAGATGAAACTGACGATAAAATCAGTTCAAGCGTCAGATTTCGGGTCGTACAAGTGCGTCTCGCGGAACTCTTTAGGTGAAACGGATGGAAATATCAAATTATATCGTAAGTATCATTTCAGAAAATGGCCTTTCTACATGAAATCAACTTTAACTTCGATTTGCTTCCTTTGCTTATTTTTTGTATTCGATGCTTTTACTCTGACATATATCAAGTCTATGTCCTCGATTTTAGTCAAAGGTATCATCCATCATGCAACAACATGAGAGTGGGAGGAAAACATGGCTGAACATCAAAGTCGTCTTCTTCCCCCCCCCCCCCCCCCCCCCTTCATTCTACTTTCTCTTTTTTATTTTTTCGCAAAATCGATTTTTAGTTCAATTTCCAATCTTGACAGTTTTGAACTCGAAACTTGTTAATAAGCGCAGCGTTCATTTAGATGATTTACATTTTTTTTAAAAAATTCAGCAGATACTAAACAAAAAAAAATCAAAAAAATTATAAGTATACCTCAGGTGGTTTAATTTCATAAAAATTTTATTAATTACTGAACATCCAATAATTCAAAAAAAAAGAAGGAAATTTACATTTTTCATTCGTACTCGTCTTCGGGAAGAAATACGCGGATAGGATCCTGGACCTCGAGTTACAAAAATCTCCTTTTTAATATTTTTCATTCCTCCCACGAATCTTTTTAAATATAGATCTTTATTGCATCGAGAAAACTTGTTCCGTTTTTTTTTCAAAATGTTATTTCGAATATTATATACTGAATACCGGATTTCAAAACGGAAAATATCATTTTTATCCGGGATAGCGTAATCTCCAGACTCCCCGGTCGAACATTAGTCATATGCCATTTAACCGACATGTTCAACTTTACCGTGGGAACTACAACAGAATTGATATCATCAGGGCCGTAACGCAAATCTCGTTAACTCGATTTATCGAGCAAGATTTTCTAAACATGCCTTAATGCATTATTCCCTCGAAAAGGAGGTAAACAGAATCGGGCGGAAAGAAGTGACAGATAACACGCGGAAATAAAATAGCCTCTAAGGGGACGGGTCATCAAATCGGAAAGACTGGTTTGCTTAAGGCCTTCCTCGACCTTTTTCTTCCCTCTTCATCCCGTTTTCTTCTTCTTCTTTCCTTTTTTCGACCAAGCTTGAAAGTTATTAGCTTGGTTTCGCACTAAAATAAATCAAATTTTGTCAAAGTAAAGTGCATCAAAAGGGTAGTTTCCATTTTTCAAAACCTATTTTTTTCTTTTTTCTTTTGAAAAGTGACACGCGGTCTTTTACCCACGCCTTGACATTTTTTTTCTTCCCTCATGTCAAAAATGTCAGTCTTTTCCTCTTTTGCTTGTAATCATTTTTTTTTCAATTGTCTGACAATAAATTTTCAAAGAGGAAAAGAGATTCTTTTGAAATGTTTCAACATATGTTTAACTTTGTTTACATTTTTTAAATTAGTTGTCGCCGGAAAGAAAAAAGAAAATTCAAGAGTTTTCCAAAATAAAAAGTCAGAATAAAAGAGCACGATCTTACTAAAAGCTAAAATTGTCGCTCATCGCAACCTTTTCGCTTTTTTTTCAGCAATAATTCCATCTACAACGTCCCACAAGCCTTCGACTACAACGGAAGTCATCGTACCTCCGCCGGAAAAGGAAAAGAAACCGAAACAAAAGCAACGGGAAAAAGATAGAGAAAAATCTCGTGAAAAAAATAAAGAAAGACGGCCCGTTAACGTGGACATTGTTAATGAGGTCGTTCCGGGGAGCGAAAATTCCCCTTCAAAAAAAGCAGGTAAGGAAAAAAGAAAAACCAGCTTGATGCACTTTCGATGTACATCGTTCGATTAATCACAAAAAAAGAAGAGGAAATTAAGAAAAAGGTTTCCGCGAAAAAGTCAGAAATACGTTTTTAACCTTTCCCCCTTTTATCGAGCTTTTCGAGGTGTCGCCACTATACGGCGTGCAGCCAACTTCCTCGTTGGCGAGATTCTCGATAGATGTCAACTGATTCTACTATGTGCTTCACCTTACACGGTTTAATAAAGAAGCTTTTTTGTAAATAAGATATATTTCGGCGCTTTATTAATGCTAATTATTTTTCGTTTTATTTTAGAAGTACAACTAAGATCAGAAGAAGGGAGTCGGCTTCGAAGTGAAGCTGCACAATCATCATCTTTAGGTGAATTCTCTAAAATCGGGAAAAGCGTATATATATTTTGTATGATATTAAACATAGCAAACCTATATTTTTAAATTGTTAAAAGTTAAATTGCTTGTATTAGTTTGAAGACATCCCAGATAAACCAAATGTAAATTTTTAAAGGAAGGGAATGTTATTGTAAAAATAGAAACGAGCTTTAAAACCTTTGGGCAACATTCCATCTGCGTTCAGCGGTGAAACAAAATGAGTGAGAAAAATGTGAAAATAAAATTGTGTGATATTTTTGCTATATGATGATTTGTAACTCGATTAAATGCAGTGAGTGACGCACAAAACAAAACGAGTACGAACAAGTAAAAAAGAACAAATTTGAAACTGAAAGTCTGATGTTTATTTAAGCAATATAGAGATGAAATTGAGAAAAAACGTTTTGCAAGAAAAACTAAACTCAATTTATGATTAAACTTTATTCTACTCAATTGCAATTTTTAGTTTTTTCATATTTTCCTTTTTTGCCCAATAGACAAGAGTGTCCAAATATACTTGTTCATACACTTAGCAGCTATCCAGCATCAGCAAAAGTGATATTATCCGAATATCTTGTTTTTTCTGTTACGCCAGCCGATAATTTGGAACTGCAATAATTTAACTAACGAAATGCAGCATTGAATATTAATTACAAAAAACAGTGTGAGCATTCGGTTAATTGAAAACTGTATTAAAAGATTACAAAAATTATAAATCAGCGTATGGAAAACTAGAAAGCTTTTAAGCCATTTTATTTATTCATTACTATACTTTATAAGCTTTGCTGAAGCCTTTAAGCGAACGTATCTTTGAAATACCCATATCACTGCATCAAATCGATGGCTAGCTATAGTTTTTCCTTGAATTATATAATAAAATTGAAAGATAACCTGTTTAGTTGATCTTAAATTTTATTACATCGTGTAAGTTCCTTTATGCTCCTTTTTGTAAAAAAGGGCGCATAAAATAAATGGTGCAATATTGTATTTTCCCCTGAGATAAAATTTTCTTTTATGTCAATTCCGCGTGACTGTTTGATTGGCTGATTTGTTGTATGGTTGTTCTAGAGTAAAAATACATGAAATTAATTATTAAATGTCTTTCATTCCTTTTCTAAAATTACACGACCCATTTTTCTGAGGTACAATAACTTAAAGCATGGAATATTATCTCTTGCTGATATTGATTAATAGCAAAACATGACGAGATTATGTAATGGCTTCAGGCCATCAGTGCCAATTATACCGGATTGTGTGCACCATGACAAAAAATAAAGTTATGAAAAAATGAAGTTATCTTCCTCCAAAAATTTATCGGCTTTATATTTCAAATTAACATTTGTTTTTCGAGTTCGAGTGTGAGTGTTTGAAAACAAATGTTTATTTGTATAAAGATTACTTATTGCTCATTTTAGAGTCTTAATTCCTGAAGCTTGGTATACATTTTACCTAAGAAGTTCACATGTAACTTCACGACTGATAAACTATTTCATTTTCTTTTCAACAGATAAGATTAAAAAACACACCTGCTTTCTCAATTATATCTTTATGCATAAATTAATAAAAATTGTGGAATTTGCCCTCAAATAAGGAGGTTTTCAAAAAACAAAGCAAAAGAATAAGATAACTAGTAATATTGCCAAAAAATTTTCCTTTTTTGAGATATCTCAAATTCGATCAGTTTTTCTCGTCTTTCCTTCAAAATATCCACTAGACTTATAGTTTTACAAAAATAATTTAGGATTCCCTAAAATAAGTGCTGCTGTTAAATGGGAACTAAAATAAAATATAGGAACAAAAGTTACACCCAATGTTTAAGTATTCAAGATCCAATAACTGTCCAATAATATCAGAACTATTAAAAAAGATAAAATCCTAGCTTTCTTTTTTCTAATAGCTAAGATTTTCCCTAGCTTTAATGTCAAATGTTAGCTATCGTCATGAAAAGCAAACCTTAAGGTCAGTTTTACAAGTGCAAAATTGGTGCAAGGGCTTCCGTTTCCGAACAAAGGGCAAACAAATGTAAATGAACTAAAAAAATACACGCGTTCATTCTTAGAGATATGCTCACATTATAAGAAGGAAATCTGATAATCTTTTATCATTAGTATCGAAAGTCTTAGCAGGCGCGGTCGCGAAATGTCTGCCGGTAAGAAAAATTCAAAGGCGAAAGCCAAAAATCGAGCAGGCAAAAATGAAGGGGAAAAAATCGAAGACCCGATGGCAGTGACTTGGATGGCTAAATATGCACCAATTTTTGATAGTGTATGGGAAAAAATGCCAAAATTTTTAAGGTCGGCCTCAATCACAGTAGCAGTTTTCTTACTTGGATCTGCAATTAGAGGTTAGTAAAACGATCTTTGATTTAATAGGAAAAATTAAAAATGACAGCCGCAAAAACCACTGACATATATTATTACATAAGGGTCGTATTCACGACAGTTATCTCTGCAGCTGTGCGATCAGATAACAATCTACAAATTTTTTAAACGAACGGCTCCTGATTGTCTGTTGTAAGATTTTTGACATAATCATGAACAATTTAATCTTTCTTAAAAAATTTAATCAGGTGAATGGTTGCTAGTAGGAATTCACGTTTTGAGACAATTTGGGCTCTACCAACCAAACAAAAATGCTACTTTCTCTTGGGATAACATAACACTAGAAAGCCTGTACCTTAAAGATGTACAATACTACATTTTAGGAGCTTGCGTTGTATCCTACACGATGTATTTCCTAATCGGTGGATTTATACACGTAAGCAAACAAATACATTTGATCTAACAAGAAAATTTGAAACAATTGAAACGATTAAATTTTCAGTGGTACTTTTACATAAAACAACGCGATAAAGCTCACGAATGGAAATGCCAACCAGACAAGTTTTTGCCTCCCGATTTAGAACGTCACGAAATCATGGTCGGAACTTTTAGCTTAGTAGTGACCAACACCTTTTCTGGGTTAGTTTCTTGTTACATCGCAAATGGGGGATATTCAACAGTATACTACGGATTGGATGACTATGGATGGTTGTGGTACTTCCTTCAATGGCCTGTTATTTACGTTTATGAAGATTATTTAACTTACTGGATTCACAGAATTTACCACTGGCCTTGGCTTTATGTCAACTTTCATAAGCTTCATCACAAATACAAACAACCGACAGCTTTCTCGGTAACAGCAATTCATCCTGTTGAAATATTGTCGATACAAATGCTATTATGCACTCCTTTGTTTTTGTTTCCTGTTCATTGGAGTAAGTATTCAAATAGCTTTCAAAATTCTAAAAAAAAATCTTGAACATTTTTGGGAATGTTTAAGACACATTTAAGCTTGCCAGAGCAGCGGCTAATTCGATAATTCAAATTAAGCTCTTTAAAGTTATTAGTACGGTGGGATAGGTGACATGGGATTTCTCTACTTATTCATTTAAAAAAGGCGCAGAAGTGTAAGTCTCATATCGCTTGCCCAGAATAATTTTGTGCTAACTGCACTTGTCAGGTTGACACCCGTTCTCCATAAAATAAACATAGTGAATCCATGTCAACCTGACAAGTGCACTTAGCACAAAACTATTCTGGGCAAGCGATATATAGAAGTATTAAGTCAAAAACACGCTTTCTGGCCATACACAGCGAGACCGTCTGTACTCGAGAAGAAAAACTACAGTGGCTTAAACTTTACTTAAAATAAGTCAATAAGAAATTGGGCTAAGCGTATTAAAGTCATTCGAATCCAAAGCTGAGCTGAAGCCGGAAATCATAATTTTGTCAGTGCTGTTAAAAGCCCTGCAGAGATGCCAAATTTTTAAATAAAAATCAAAAACCTTTGCAATGATTTTTAGCTTCCAGGCGAACATTTATCAAGGTCATAATGAATACCTAAATTTTTCCATAGGTTCCTTTTATATGATAAATCTGTACAGCTACTACCACGGGATTATAGACCACTCCGGAGTAAATTTCAAATCATTTTGGTGGCAACCATGGCAACCGGATGCCATTTTTCATGATAATCATCACCAGTACTTCCACGTTAACTTTGGATTTAACATGGGTCTTTGGGACAAGGTAATTTAAATACGTAACAATTCTAGATAACATTTCAATTGTTTAAGATTTAACAGGTGTCAAAAAAGATTAATCATGTTAACAAGTTAATCTGATTGCATTGAAAAATTTGAATAAATTATTTCAGATCCACGGCACGTATCGCCAGAAGGACAGGATCTACAAAGAAGATATTTTTTACGGAAAAGGAAAATCGATTACAGAAGCTACCGAAAATGAACTTAAAGAAGACTTAGCACAAAGACGGTCAGAAAATCCATTGGCTTACAGAAGTAATAAATTAGAATTCGAAATAAAAGAAGAAGATCTTAAAAAAAAGAAGAAAAAGAGGTAGTTTAAAAGTTTCAAAACTATGTCGGGTTTTCAAATCTCCAGTGCTGTTTACTAGCGACATTACTGCCGATTTATCAACTAAATATCGCTGCCATCTAACGTCGTTTTCCAACGTTAGCATAATGCAACGATTCACCGAGAGATCGCGTTTGCCATTTTATTTAAAATAAATAATAAAAAAGTTGCAGCTAATTTTTTTATTTAAAATTATTTTAAAAATATTAATCATACTAATCGCTTGCTGAAAAGATTTTCTAAACCGGGTCGATATGTTAGAAGCTTAAGAAACAATATAGAAGACATTTCTTGCACGCGTCAGGCAATTATTCAAAGGATTATACTCTTATTTCATTCATAATAGAATGTATATTTATTAATTAGGTTTAAAAGAAGAAAGAGAAGGAGCGCGATAATAATACAGACTGACGTTAAAAATATAAGAAGTTGATTCATGGCCGGTGCCGTAAATAATAAATGACGGCCATGTATTTTTGTAATGCCGCCATTATTTACTTGTATTTCCATCCAAAGTGAAAGAAGCCATGTTTTATGGCTGGGTCCTGGCTGTAATTGGTGCCATAACTCAACTCGGTATATAACATATCACTTTTAGTTCAAATGCCCTAGTCATTTGTTCTCTTTTCTCCTTTACACCTCACGTAAGCTCATTACTACCTCCATTTTTTACGTTTTCATCGTTTCGAAAAAAAAAAAGAGAAACTTCTTTTTTTTTCGCTTATTTCTGGTTACGAATTCATCGTTCGGTCTGACCTTTCGATTTTACATTCCTTTTTTATTAATTTTCTCCCGTGTCGGGTACAAAACCTCGGATTCGGTAGCCTTTACACGACTTGTAACATGAATCATTTCGACGTGGCAGTAATGGTGATTAAAATAAAAGCCATGTTGTTATGCACCGGATAACGAATCACGATTTATGACTTCTGTTCTATTTTGTAGTCTCGGGATTTTTGCACGCGACTAAAAATTACTGTGAACGACGTTTGTAAATTTGATTTTCATGCAAGGTACAAGCTGATCATTTTCGGAAATCGCCAAGTACTATTTAATTTAAAAAATTCTGTTAGAGATCAACTCACCTAGAAAAATCGCCACGGAAAGACTTCTTCCCTGCTATAGCCATCATTCCAATTCAGCCGACATCGACACACAGCATACTCTCCAAATTTTTTCACCGTTCTCTTCGTAAGTTTTCATTACCTAAAAACATGAAACTAGAGTCAAAATTAGATTTTCAAGTAACCGGTTTGATAGTTCTTTTTGTATTTTGTTTGTGGCAGAGCTGTTAGTTCGTTTAGAAGGCCAAGCTAAGTCAAGTCGAGTGAAATAAGTACTCTTGTTATACCTTCCATAATTACACTAACATGCCAAATAATTTTATTAAAAATCTCGACCGAAAATTAGAACATAAATTAGAAAGAGAAAAAAAATACTGAAAAGCTGAATTTATGTGAGGATACAGAGGATGGCTTTTCGTCCGAGCCAATTTTATATCAATTAATTTCCTTGCACTATTTTCTTTTAAAATAAACAAAATGCTTTAATCTCACGCAGCACATAAATTTAAAATCATCTCTAGTCTCCAATAATAATGATAATGAAAACACAATCGAAGAGGTGGAAAATGACACACGAGGACTGAAAATGAGTATAAAGCGATCTTTGAAATCATCAACTTTTGTTAGTTGTAGAATAGCTCCCGTCATTTCCCCGTTATTAGTAAACTTTCAAGTATATTTGTCGATGCACACCGGGGGGATAATTTCGAGGTTTTGTATATTAAACGTTTACCGGTCACCGGCGATGAAACACGGAGATTAAAATCCTCTTGTCAAAAGCCTACAAAATGACGTTCGAGGCTTATATTCTCGAGCGTAAAACAAAACACAACAAAATGCTTATTGATCGAAGAGAATTTTCGCTTTATTTATCGAACGTGCGAACATCCTGTGCGGGTCGTATGGGTGTTCACGTTGAAAGAAGGACCTCTTATCTAAAGACGTTCCTGATCTCGATACATTCATCTTCCCGATGTGAAGAATGTTCGCGCCTTGCGGCCCATATTTCTTTCTTGTCAGAAGGCGCTTCTCACTAAAAATTTATATTTACTGATGGTTTGTCATGAAATATTGCTCTTCCCTGTCAGCTTCAAAGACTTTTTTATTTACAAGTTAAGAAAGTTAACGTTATTTATGTTTTTTCATTCCTGTTTCAATTTTACTGTTGGTTTCTTTTCTATTTATCATCGAGGATTATTTAAGCGCACTTAAACACCGACATCATTTACGCCGAATCCGATGCTACTCGATTAAATAACAACGGCGCAGGTGAAAAGAGAGACGGATGCAGAAAGAAAGAAAAGCAGAGGAAAACGATTATAAAGACAACAAAGGATCTTGAATGCTTTGGTTTAGAATTAATGACAACAGCTGTTTATATGATGAGACTTTCATGCTCATTCTGAGACTAGTTCTTTCATCTTACAACTAATTTCCCGACACATAATGAATGCAATTAGTCACTCAGGCATTTGCAATTCGTGTCACTTAATCAAATTAGAGGTCAAAGTGTTTGGCCTTGACTGACGTTTGGCATTTTAAATCATTAAGCAAAGCGTGACAATAAGAAATAATAAAGTGGTAGCTTCGGTTTTAAACAGCTACGGACCACGGCCAAGGAAACCGTGACTGTCACGTTATCTTGAGAAATTGTAAAGAAAACTGTAAAATAATTCTCATGATTAAGGCGGAAGCTTTTCGAATAAACGACCGTGTAAATGATTAGATATCTCAAAACGGTAAATAGGATTTAAAGTAACAAAATGTAGAAAATGTGCCACATTTGGTAAAAATGTCTCATCAAATATTCTAATATTCAAATCGATATTTGCAATTTTTTAAAGACACAAGGCTTAATTTCTAATAACAAGTTGAACACATTAATTTTAAAATCGCAAATAGAGTCTCTTCGTTAAGGTAAACAGCTTAACAGGCCCGGGAAATTTGGGTTAACGAATTCTGCTCACTAAATCTAACTGTATCCATTTGAATTTTTTTTTGTTACACTGATTTTAAAAAACAGTAAAGCAGAGCAACAGAACAGAATAACTGTTCTGTGCTGACTGATTAACCTTCGTTAATCCTAATGGTTAAAAAAGTAAAATATCAACCAGTGTACTTGATATCTACTATGCTAACCATGAAAATGTTTTTTCTGGACAGTATTCGATTAAAAAAGCGTTTTTAGGGTGATAACAAACTAAAATTTTCTACGGTACATGATAGACTAAGAATAATTCAATATTTTTTATTAGCACAATATCTCAAGAGGCTCCAACCACCTTATTGACCCAACTCGAAAGTAAACCATAATGAGTTATGTGCACACCTAAGCTATAACAGAAGTAACTTAGGACATTCTGTCATATAAATTTAGATAACAGATTAATCCTGAAAATAGCAATAACTTAAGTTTCATAAATCATTCCATTATCTGCTTCTAATAAAAAGCAGAATACGCCTATTAACAATACTAATAAATTTCTTTTAGAGGCTTACAGGGAGGAAAAGAGAGAGAAAGAGAGAGTGAGAGTGAGGAGAAGGAGAGAAAAAAAACGTAAATTACAAAAGTTGATGCATACTCCTCCCCAAGAATATATTTTCTAGCTGCGGGGAAGTTTGTCGTGATGAATGCCTCAGGTGGGAAATTAAACATGCAGGGAAATTTAGTGCTGTCAAGGCTGTGCTCCAAATAAAATGGAGTGGCAAATAGGACGTTGAAATATGGCGGTCATTACTTAAAAGCTCTTTCTTCCTTCGTTCAACCTTAAATTCATCCTTTTGCTCTTTTTTTTCTCTGCCTGTTCCCCTCTCCGACCTTTTCGTATTTAGTATATAAGGGGGTAAAAGTTTTCCCGTTTCCGCTGGATATATAAAAAAAGAACGAAACGATATGTCAGCCAAAATATAAGAACTGCTTCGGGGTCGTTTCGTCACGTCCTGCTTCAGCTAGCTGACATTATGCATCGTATTTGGGATGACAACTTGTCTCTTCTCATTTTATTTCACACTTTTTCGCAGTAAACACATGACACTGTGTTATTTATTTCTAGACAGGCGGAAAAGTTAATATAGCAACAGATCTAGTGTTTCAAACTGCCGACTTTTTTTTTCATTTAGAGACGTTTTAAAACTTAGCTGAATTCGAGGAAAAATCAGCCCTCGATAAAGGGGAGAAACCTCACAGAACCGAAATATTTTACTTTGGAAGCATAGTGACAATATTATCGACGATTTAACGTGACTTTATCCGAGATACGCTTTTCTAAAAAAAGAAAATCCGCAATCTTTGGAAGTCCATTTCAAAAAGGAATAAAACTGGGCATTCACGATCATTTGCAAGTAATGATAGCCATCTTGAAAATATCTTTTTGAAAGGAAAGTTTGTACCTGGCTCATTGTTCTGGCCCGCTTTACGAGTTTCCATAGATAAAGTCAACCGGATTACGAATTTAAACTTGGTGATGTGTATGCATTATATGATAGGTTAAAAGCTCAGCTTCAAAAGGATTTAACCTTCTTGCTGAATAACCGTATCGTCCCTTAACTACCTTTGCGAGATATCAGTTTTTGATGTTAAAGATAGGGAAATTCAACCGGTTCGTGTGTTATCTAACACAGATCCTTGCAGATCTCCTTCATGATCTTATTCTTATAAAGGCCCCTTAATTTGAAATTATTTCAGAATAAAACGACTTTTCGACGAACATTTCGTTTAACTTCTAACGCCTAGGCAATTTTTGTCATCGTTAAGAATTTTTATTTCAAATAGTTACAGTTGATTTGTTTTTCCAACCAAAAATAAAGTTCCTTCCCTTTTCTTTTTCTAAATTTTTCTCCCCTTTTTGTGCAGTAAAAGGTTAACGTATACTTAAATATTGACAGCAGTTTGCAAGAGGGTTTCACATCCTAAATATTTAAGCCTTTAAGTATTACAGGAAATAAACACTGGTAGATCTTGTTCAAAGCCAATTCGCAGCTTGTTAGCAATGTATCTAGTTCTCAGGGGTTTAAGTTTATTTTTTTGGCTATTTCTTCCCGCTTTCACGATCTTGCTCATGAAACGAGATTTTTGTGAAGCTGTCTTCAAAGCAAACCGAAACCATTATTTTAGCCCGGACAGCTGAAATTAAGCTCGTCAACTTCTTTAACAGCACAACCTCAACAAATCCTTTGGCCACCAAGAAACCTTGATTAAGTCTGCAAGAGCCATTCAGTTTTTCCTCTAGAAAACAACTTTTTCTTTAAAAGGACCATTTTTTTCCTGCATGAAGGGCAAACTCTAGTTCCTAGCTTACATATAGTTTGAAACTCTGGAGCGTGGGGAAAAAAATATTTGAATAAAAAAAGATTTTCGATAAAGTTCGAAATTAAAAATCAGTTTTTCCTAAACATCTTTTCGAAAACTAAAAACTGAGTGTTCTAACTAGTCTCAATCGATTCCTCAGATTAAAATACATCTCCCAGTATATAATTCATCGATATTTTAGCCCGTTTTAAGCTAAAAAATTCATATATCGAAATTGAAATATCGATTTCAAAACATCGAAAAAATGCCCATTTTTTTCGTCAGAGCGAAACCTAAAATTGCTGATATCTTGAGAACGCGGCCGAATTTTTAAATTCTGTAAATTCCAACGGATTCCTTGCATCAAATTACATCTGGTAAGATGTAATTTGCAGCTCCACAGCGTAGAAAAAACAATTTTTCTGCAAAAATACAGTTTCGACAAAGTTGGATTCTCAAAATCCGTTTTCCCTAAATAACTTTTCGAAAACGAAAAACTGAGTGTTCTACCTAGTCCCAATCGATTCCTCAGATTAAAATACATCTCCCAGTATATAATTCATCGGTATTTTGGTCCGTTCTAAGCTAAAAAATTCATATATCGAAATTGAAATATCGATTTCAAAACATCGAAAAAATGCCCATTTTTTTCGATAGAGCGAAACCTAAAAATGGAAATATCTTGAGAACGCGGGCGAATTTTTAAATTCTGTAAATTCCAACAGATTCCTTGCATCGAAATACGTCTGATAGGATGTAGTTTGCAGCTCTAGAGCGTAGGAAAATTAATTATTCTGTAAAAATAGATTTTCGACAAAGTTGGATTCTAAAAATCCGTTTTTTCTAAATATCTTTTTCAAAACGAAAAATTGAGGGTTCTACCTAGTCCCAATCGATTCCTCAGATTGAAATACATCTCCCAGTATATAATTCATCGATATTTAGGCCCGTTTTTACCCGGAAAATTCATATATCGAAATTGAAATATCGATTCGAAAACATCGAAAAAATGCCCATTTTTTTCGTTAAAGCGAAACCTAAAAATGCAAATATCTCGAGAACGCGGTCGAATTTTTTAATACTGTAAATTCCACCAGATTCCTTGCATCAAAATACGTCTGCTTACATACAGTTTGAAACTCTGGAGCGTGGGGAAAAAAATATTTGAGTAAAAAAAGATTTTCGATACAGTTCGAAATTAAAAATCCGTTTTCCTTAAATATCTTTTCGAAAACGAAAAACTGAGTGTTCTACCTAGTCTTAATCGATTCCTCAGATTAAAATACATCTCCCAGTATATAATTCATCGATATTTTAGCCCGTTTTAAGCTAAAAAATTCATATATCGAAATTGAAATATCGATTTCAAAACATCGAAAAAATGCCCATTTTTTTCGTTAGAGCGAAACCTAAAATTGCTGATATCTTGAGAACGCGGCCGAATTTTTAAATTCTGTAAATTCCAACGGATTCCTTGCATCAAAATACATCTGCTTACATACAGTTTGAAACTCTGGAGCGTGGGGAAAAAAATATTTGAGTAAAAAAAGATTTTCGATACAGTTCGAAATTAAAAATCCGTTTTCCTTAAATATCTTTTCGAAAACGAAAAACTGAGTGTTCTACCTAGTCTTAATCGATTCCTCAGATTAAAATACATCTCCCAGTATATAATTCATCGATATTTTAGCCCGTTTTAAGCTAAAAAATTCATATATCGAAATTGAAATATCGATTTCAAAACATCGAAAAAATGCCCATTTTTTTCGTTAGAGCGAAACCTAAAATTGCTGATATCTTGAGAACGCGGCCGAATTTTTAAATTCTGTAAATTCCAACGGATTCCTTGCATCAAAATACATCTGCTTACATACAGTTTGAAACTCTGGAGCGTAGGGAAAAAAATATTTGAGTAAAAAACGATTTTCGATAAAGTTCGATATTAAAAATCAGTTTTCCTTAAATATCTTTTCGAAAACGAAAAACTGAGTGTTTTACCTAGTAACCTTAAGGTAAGGGCCAATTCTAATGTCAATTCACAATTGCAAATTTTCGTTTCTAAAAAAGCTAGTAATTTAGTCCCTATCAACAACTCAACGATCAATGGTTTGCAAGCAACCCTAAAATTTTAAAAACAAAAAATATTAACATTTATTAAGACCTCAACTAATGAAAGTGTACAAAGCACGTAAAATTTTTTTAAAAAATTCTTTCCTTTAAAACATATATGAATTTTCTGATAAAACGAGACAAAAAAAAACTGTCGTGATCGCGTTTAAACTTGGCAGCACGATAACAAGAAACGAGAAAAAAAAATAACAAGCATAATGAAATGTACAAATTTACAAAATAAGTGTGTGTGTTTATTGAAGGTAACTTTCTCAAAAAGAGTTTCGTGCAGGCATTTCCACCGAGAGACGTCAAATATCTCAAGATAAACCGTGAGCGTAAAAACATCACCATAAATATTAAAAAAATATTAAAAAAGGCATATACGTACTTATTTCCTTTTTAAATATAAATATGGTTAATAAACTCGATGGAAACTTCACCGCTATAAAAATTTTTCAAATGGATACATCTATTTTAGATCTAGCAGGTATATGTCCCGATTTAAGGTGCCATTGATCATTTATGTTGATAATGTAAGTAACGAAAAGTCGCTTTTATGACGTCATAACGATAGAATTATTACTCGTAGGAAGGCAACAAATCTTACTTACGACTTGAAAACTGCAGGGAACTGACGCACCACCTCCTGACTATTCATTTCATGATTTTATTAAGTTCCACTGGGTATCTTCGTCCTTTTTCAGTTGGCACGACTGGATTATAATCAAGATTAACTGTTATTATCGAACTTGCCCTCGCCGAGAGGTTTATTCCTGTTACATAGCGCCGCTTTTAATTCCGATTATCGGGCCTCAAAGATTGATTTACTTCTTTCGTGGAAAGAGGATTTATATGCTCGTCCGAAAAAGAACCTGAAACATAAACATTAAAAGGTTAACGTCTAAGTTAACGCTTCATTAATAACAGGGCCGTCTCTCAAAGCTGGTAGCAAAATAGGCAAACAATTAAATCTGGAAACATTAGTGATGGATAGCAATGCAAGGAAACATTGAATCGTCAAGCAAATCCGTCTCAATTTGATGTACCTCGCTTTCAACCCTTGCCTTGTAAATAACTAAAAACATCACACAAATAGCGCGCCAATTTTTTAAATTTTAAATTCCTTCGTCATCCCATTGAAATTATAAATTTAATTAGATTTGCATGGCAATGGGAATCCTACTACAAATAAAAAAGGCGCAAATCATCCTTACAGCGGTACTGCCAATAGCGCCAAAAACTGAAAACTTAATCGAAAACAGCAGGACGTTATAAAAATAAAAGAAAAAGGGAAAAAGCCACAGGACTTTATACTAATACAAAACAATTTCATAAATAAAGACTTTTTATTTTAAAGTATCCGTTCCGACCCGTGGTGCGCAGTATATGAAGCGGATCCGTCGGCAGAATATAAAATATGACTAGACCGTCGTATATCTTTTTGGATCTGGAAACTAACTTCGAATCCTCACCACCAAATTTTGACGACACGAATAACAAACGGGGAAGAAAAGAATTTTTCGCCAAAGTTACTTTCTTTCTATTCCTATGAGATTTTTTTCTTACTGACTCTAAACAAATAAAATAGGATATTGCGGGGTCTTCCCCCGCGCATGGGAAAATTTTAATGTCTACGGTGAAATATCGATCGTGGTGTGGAGTCTATGTTAAAAATTTTTGTCACGAGTACTTGACAGATTTAATATCAAAATTTATGGCTTTTAGTATGGACATGCAATGAACTATGCTATTTATTATTTATCGTTTATTAACCATTCATAAATCTTAGATTTGAAAATAAAGATACTGATTGGAACAAGTGTCCTTCGTGTAAAACAAAAAAGAAAAATATTAGACGATAAAAATAATTACAACTTATTTCATAAATTAACGCTAAAATATAATGTAAAAATTGCAACCGGGAAATATTAATGGTTTGAAGGTACATCAATCAAATGTTAAAATATCACGATGACGTCATAACAAATGAAATAACAAAAGAATACAGAAGGTGTCATGGTAACTGTGATTGATGGCGATAGCTCATCAGTCACTCTTCTGCCGCTTCAGCGTTCCTACAGCTTCCTCATTTATCATTCTTGACAGAGACTCTTTTTAAAGAAACTTTACTTTTTACATTATTCCACTCAAACCTTGATTTTCCAAACACAAGAGGGATCGGTTAAATCGATTTAATCAAGAACTGCTGACCCATAAAAAGAAGGAAAGATAATCATTCTTCTGGATTGATGGAAAAAAGGCGAGAATTAAAAATGGCGCCGCGATTTATTGAAATTACAAGATAAATGTTGTGTCTCGTTACTGTTGCTGAATAATTAAGAGATGAAGGTTGGCATCAATTAATCTTCAATCGTTCGGGCATGCCTGTCAGCGATGGAAAAAAAACGGAAGCGGGAAATAATTCCTTTTGGTTAGTCGCTGATAGCTCGCTTGAAGGCTTCGCTGCCAAGTTGAAATTTAATGAAATTTAATTATTATTACCAACGTAAACATCAATTTCTTCGTCTTGGTCAATCGAAATATTACATTTGATTCGAATCGGATTAAAAAGTAAGGCGAGGCTAATGACAATGATTTCGGCTTAATGATAACAACTAAGTAAAAATGAGGGCCTGCTTTAAAAGGTTTAAATTTGGCCCTGATCGGTCTTTCTCCACATTTTACGTGCTAATCCTAAAAAGCCTAAATCTAACTCAAACAAAAAACTTCGACAAAAAATATAAAAGAATGTTCTGCATGCATCACAAATGGAGCTTTAAAATAAGCAAACGTTTTCAAGGATTTTGTTTACATGTATTACAACTGCGATCAATTGAAATAATCCATTGGGAGAGCTTGCCGCAGCCTGCAACCTGGGGAATAGTCGGCTTACTTTCCACAATCTACCCCTTGCAGAAAATAATCGTTTAGTACGACAGTACAAAAACTTTCTATGACATACTCCGTTTGGGGATTCAACATTTAAATAATTAACAAGCCCCTCGCTTTCATCTAGCATTAAGTCTGATGCTTGCCTGATTTATGCGAGCATGAGATCAAACATAAGCGACACTCATTAGTTAATAAATAAATAATAAAACCGTTAAGAGCAGCTCGGCAAAGTGTTAAAACGTCATTCGGGATGATAGAAAAATAAGCTACGATATTTTATTATATTTATATTAAGTTTTGTTCACCTGTCCGGTTGTAAATTTTCGGGGGAAAAAAGAGCGTTAATGATTCGACTCGGTGTTAAGTTACTCAACTGAAATATGTTTACTCTTAAAGCCTTACTTTATGTGAATCTCTCAACAAAGTTAGCGGGGGATTGTTTAAAACGTTTACCAGTCGCATTACTCACTTCAAGTAATTAATTATAACCACGGCAGTTTTTTTAATGCTCCAACAAAAATATCGGGTTACCTTTGAACGTTTCACAGATTCCCTTTCCCTAAGGAACTCGATAGAGAAACCTAAAAGCGTGCGACCGGGGTAAAACGAAAAGAAAAAGACCTGACATACATAATAACAACGTAACATGTCATATTAAAATATAAATTGTTGAATAATTGAGAGATTTGAGAGCGGGAGTTTATGGAGAGACCACACTCTCGGGCTTCCCTATGAGACTTGTTTATGTCAGTTATTATAAAGGATTTCTCTGCAAATTCACCAACTAATTGCTGTCGTCTTTGTCATCCGGATACAACCGAATAATCTGACAACTCATGACTCATTCACATTCGCCGTAATTCCCAAACGATTCTCTTTTAAATAATATGAGTCGTCATACGGATGCCACCAAATGTCTAAACGATTAAAATGTTACCCAAAACCCATAAGGGATGTCCAGTTATCCTTTTACTTAATAACTGAATCGGCGAATGTGAGAAATTCAGATTCCAAAATGTGTGAAGATTCTCTGTAAAGCCGACACACTATTAACTCGACTGAACAGTGGCGGATTGGACATATGATCTTTCAGATTTAAATTAAATAACTCTCAGGTTCTAGTTAAGCTTATAAATAAGCGGCTGACTAACAAACCACTGGATATTAGATGATTGAAAACAATTTTAAGAAACTGAAATCATCGCGTTTGGCCTTTTGATTGAACAACTGGTTCTATAAGATTTAGCTCGAATTTTAGCTCAAACCACCACATTTTTCTGACAACTGTTCTCTGTAAATCTTAAATGAATCTGTCCTTTCTATTGCCTAACGAGCAAATAAGCTTTGCTACAAACTACCAGTCCGCCACTAAAATTACATTTCGCATTTAAGTTCCGTATGAAGATTACTTTTGATTAATGCACAGGAAGCACTGATGAAAATCTCCTTATCAGTTAAAAAGCAACGAGTTCCACAACGATGAAAACAATTGTGGCTTCCTGCTAAGTGTCGAATTACTTAATTATTCTGCATTAATAATAATTAAAGTAGTTTTTATAGTAACAAATTCGTTGGAGAAGATATCTCACCTTTATTTGACATGTGAAATAAACGAGTTTTCCTGTGATCCATTTTTCAAACTACCGAATCGTGACCTCTCGACTAGTGTTGGCGTCTTTCAAATACGTCAACGATAAAATTCTCCCCCCATCAAAAACTCATGTTCCATTCCGATTCAGTGAACTTTAAGCAATTTCAGGAATAACCGTACAATGTGTTTAAATTGATCTGCCGTCACGTTACGCGGGTTTCTTAGTGGATCGCTCAAGCGAAAAGGATAAATCAAATATCAATTACTTGGTAAATAAGAGATGTTTTAAAGATGCCCCAGGTTTTCAAGATCTAAAAAAGAAAAAAATATTACCAGTGGCGTAACTATATCTGCCGACGACCAATTGCAAGAAGGCAACTGCGCACACTTTCTTAATATATTCAATGGTCAATAATGTAATTTTAAAAGTACGCCATTTACGCCACATTATAAAATCAATCTCTTCCTTAGACCCATTTATAAACCACATTTACAAGTCTTTTGAATTTAAAGTCTTTGCAGAGCACGCCTCCAAAAAAAATCACAATAATATAAGAATGATAGAACTATCCAAAGCGATTGCTTTAACGAAACTAAATTTATTTAAGAAAAAAAATACGACTCTTAAATAAAAATGTAAAAGTTGGCGAAGGACCTTTTAGGTAAAGTCAGGTACAAAGAGTTCGAGATTAAAAAAACAGAAAGGTCGTCGGACGAACTAGACATTTTCGAAAGTTATACAAATATGTAAAGAAAAGTTAACCTGAACGTTGCCCTTCTTTAATGAGAGAATTCGGAACTGAAAAAAACAAACAAATTTTACAAAGACTGCGTCGCAATTTACATACACCAAGTTGAAAATTATATAGCTTTAGTTTGAATTTTCTGGCCTACCTCCTTCACATATGCTTTAACACACTGCAATAGTAGCCTTATGAATAAAACGAAAATTAACAATGCAACAGAGGAACTTTTAGTTTAAATATAGAACTAGGAATGAGACGTTATATAGCCAAAAACTCATCATACAACAAAAAGGGGAGGGGGATTCAGAATTTCACACCAAACCAAATCTCTACCCGATTCATTTACAAAAAGAAAACTTTTGATGGGAATTCCTACAACTAGGAACCTCGATTATGAATATCACCAAGCTGTAGGTTATTTATGTATGAAACCCAAAGTGCTCAGGGAGTCAGCGCAATTTGCGGCGGCTTTGTGAAATGGCTCGCAGCTAATTGCTCACTCCATCTGTAATACGGGAGGTGGTGGGGGAAAGGGAAAAGAGAAGGGAGACCGTGATTAACTTCTGTCTCTTTGTCACCTGTCGATTTCATGAGGTTTTCCATTAATCTCATTCTTGTAAATTACAAAATAGTAACAATGTTGTACAGGATAATACTGTGCATCGACATCTCCCCAATGACATACTTTGGGTAGAAGGCAAGATTTCCAATCGTTTAACCAAGTTTTACTTCATCTCGTTTTAAAGTCGTTTGTACTTGTTTCACGAGTCTACATAAATTATCATGATTCAATGCCGGTTTTGGCAGTCAATGTCGGTCTGTATATTTAGAATGATTACTAGAGATTCCACCGATGATTGATGCAGGGGAATGCGTTGCAAAAAGAACTATATATTTTCGAGTTTGCCTAAAGCTTGTGTGGCCACACAAGCCGTTCTTTCGACGGCACGTGAGACATGAAAAGAAAAAAAATAGAGGAAGAAAGCGCTGCGTGAAAGTACATAATTTATATTGTAAAATATTGAAGACGTCTAGTTAAATTTGTCATTGTCACAGCTTAAATATTATTCTATTATTCCAAGTCTATCTCGATTGAAATTGATGACAGCTCTGCCATCTCCTCCACTGTTCCAACAACTTGATGATCTCTTAACAAGTGGTGTACAAAATAAACAGAGGGAAAAAGAATTGCGTTTATAAAAAATGGGGAAGACTAGAAGAAAAGAAATCTGTGGTGAGAACGAGCCGTACATAATGGTTTAAATTAAAAAAAGGAAATGATAACAAAGGGAAATGAGAATCGCATACAGAATGCAAAAGAACGACTAAGCTTTGTACAACCATGACAGGAGGGCTTTAAATGATTTAATTCGTGAGAGCTAAAGTTCACAGCAGAGAACGTAGATGACGGTGACGGCTATGATGTTGATAAATGTGCAATTAACTTGATAATTGTAAGACACATATCAAGACAACCGGCAGCCAACTTTCTAATCAAAATTTTAATTTCATTCATCTCACCGGTAGCTGAATTAACCAACTTTTCATCATAAATCATTGTCTTTCTGCCTTTTCTTGTTTTTCTTTCATTATTTCCGTTTCTGTCTGATATCCTTGCTCTTCGGCCTCACCTGTTTTCCATATCTTTCCGTTTTAATCTTCTTTTTTTTTTCGGGTCAGCGAATTCGTGAAATCTAACTTTTTTAAATTCGTTTCTCACGTGCTTATTCCTTCCTATCGCGTTCTCGTTTAACTCACGGAAAAATAAAAAAGATCGGACACCTAAAAACGACAAAAGAAAATAATGGTTTGAATGATGACCGAAGTTTGTCAAGGTTTCCACCAGGAGAATTAGAAAAAAAAGAGGGTGGGGAAAAACCCAAAGTAAGAATAATTGCAGGCTCGATGACTTTCAACAAAGTAAAAGAGGAAGAAAAATTGAATCATTTTTCAAACAGTTTTGAAACTCGTTCCCCTGCCATAAGCTTAGTCATTTCAGCCTCATTAGTCATTTTAGTCATTAGTCTTCCCTTTTAAAATGATTATTATTCAAAAACGTCTCTTGTTTTCCAAGACTGATCGCGTTCGATGAAGATTTCCGTTGACAAAGTTAGCTGATTAAGCGATCCCCCCATCGTTTCGGTGGCTAATGAACCGAGCCGCGAAAAAATTCTTGGGAAAGAAACCGGCTACGCTTTGTCAGAGTAAATAACGATCGTGTCAAATGTAAATAATCCGCAAAACCGACGCTGAAACGTTTTTATCATTTTTGACGGGTGTAAAGAAAAAAAAAGCTCATAGACATACAATAACTCAGCCATTATAATACAAAACCGCAGGAGCTAGCTCCATTAACCCTATCCCACCATTTTTAAATGACTCAAATAAGAAATTACACAATAAATCAAATATATAAACTTATATCTGGAAGGAACCCAGCATGGGTCTCTTACTACTTTGGTGTTCTCATCACCGGAGTGTGCAGTCTCATGGCCGTGAGGATGAACTCTTTGAGGGTGAAAACGTCGTTCCCCACAGGCACGAAATAATCGATCGATCTCTCCTTTTTTTCTTTGCGCTGATCGAAGACGGGGGGAAAAAGCTCGAGGCGTAGGCTCAGCATGACATCCCCCTACGTAAAACCCTTTTACCTTACAATCGACGGGGAGTTAATGAGTAACCCCGCGGCAACTGTTGACCAAATTAAACCCTCATCACTCTGAATAATTATGCTGATCGTTTCCCACTTTGGTGGGTTCCCAAAGAAACAAATATAAATGTTGACTCGAGGGATTTTTCGCAGGAACAGATCAAAACCGAAGTCGAAACTTAGTTTCGTAGGCCATAAGAGAATGTAAATAAGAAGCTAAATGAAATCCTAATCACAGATTGATCATTTCCTCCCTAGATACCTTTTTCCGATGAGAAAGTTGGAATTCGAAGCTTTAGGACGGATTGCGGGAACAACCAGCAAGGGAAAATCTCAATTTCAACAGATTGTAGGAAAACCTAACAGGGCACAAGGGAAATAAAACTTCCGTTAAGCAACTTTTAGCCTTGTATTTAAAGTCTTACAACCTGTCTTCCCCCTTAGCCACTTTCGAAATTCTTAATTTGACACCCCGTAGCGTTTTGTAAAATAATCCCGACGAAGGAAACCTCGACAGTAGGGTGGTTAATTGGGACACCATAACCGGAAAGAGAGCTGTCAGCTCATTTACAACGACCGGAGTGACAAAGACGAACGTTCATACTTACAGCTAGGTCATCAACAATACAGGAATCCTGACGTTTCATGTTTAACCTATGTTGGCCTGTGTCTTGAGAAAAATTTCACAACATTTTTCACTTGGTTCGCTCTTTCTTAATTAATATTAAGGCGCGTTTGTTGTTTCATTACACCTGATATATATTTAAATGTAGAAGAGTTTAGGAGAACGAGAAAGTTACGTGAGCAAGGAGTAGTACATCATTATTAAGTCGTGAAAGATGAAGTTCGTAACGGGATGAAAGTCACAGACAAATGAGAGATGCTGCCAGTTTTAATGTAATAAATGTCTTGAAATGACATCGACTCGGGACAAAAGTTTTCTAAATGATGAAGGATGATTTCATTTCGGTTTTCGCTTGCTTTTTACCATGTCGTTCTTTAACCAGAAACAATTTTGCCGAGCATACTCAAATTTGTCCTTTTCTGTAGTGAACAAGATTTTAAACATGATAATACGCTCAAATTTTAAGACGTGAATAAAATTGTTTTGTTTTAAAAATTATTTTCTAAAGGGAAATTTTCAACCCGAATTTTGATTGGTCGTGGAGAAAAAACTAATTGAGCTAAAGGCAATTTATTGAGTAGCAGTTTGCCTATAGCCCTTATTTTGCTTGACCACTGAAAAAAGCCCTACAAGTCAGTTTCAATATTTAAGTTTTTTTTAGTATACAGTGTACACTGAACTCAATAAAAGACTGTGACAAGTAGAAAGTTTTGCATATACAAATGAAGTTTAGCTTATCCAATGAGCCATGACACTTTGTTATTTTTCGGCCTTAACTTAGGAATCAGCTCGTACATAAGAATCTACGGTTATCAAAACATTAAATTAAAACTTACTGTGCATGTTTTCAGCATTCTCAAAAAAGCTGCCCTATAGCTGGTAAAGCTATTTTATAGCGTCGTTTTGAGCCTCCCTTATTGGCTGTTACTAGCTCCTGATTCTATGTGAACTTTTGATATGTAATCGCTGGGTCAATCAAATCTTTGTTCCGGAAGCTGAAAGAAAAACCCGAATTAAATTTTTAAACTATCCACTTTACTTTTAGTTTCTGCAAAAATATAAACTATTAAAACTGTAGACCCTGAAAGAGGCTGGTCATATTGGTAGCGAGATTTTGAACTTCGGTGAATCGATACATACATTGCTTATCGAAGGCCAAATATCAAGATTTGAAAAAATTCCATGTAATGGTCAGTCTTTTTCAGGATTTCTAGTTAAAACATGACTTTTCCACGCAACATTATGGTAAGACCTACAATAAGGTAAACATCCTGACTTTTCCTTAAATATTTCCCGCATATTTTTTATCTATTTGCAATTAAGCCTATTGCTTACAATTTTAAATTTATATCTTCATTTTAAATTACAAAATACAAATGACTAAGTTTTCTGGTTTAAACCCCAAATCCCTGGCCACATAACAAATGCCGACAAGCCAATAACAAATTGAGCTCCCGTATGAAAATGATTAAGTAGCTAAATTCTGGAGAGTCTTAAAATGTACAGATGTTGACATCATAAATACTACCAAGGAAGGAAGAGGAATAAGGGGTCGAAAAGGGACGGTGAACATAATAGAAAACAAATGATTAATAACCAAAATGACACATATACGTTTCTAACATTAATTAATATACGGGAACGGAGGATAATTTATTGCCTCCCTCATACGTCGTTTGAGTGTTAAAAGGTAATAAATTATATTTCTAATTTATTATGACCTACTGTCTAAAATATTAATTCGAGTCCAATGAATTAAGATGGAAGTTGGTTTTATTAACCATCTTTAATTTACTGTTTTATCTCCCAATAGCAATTTTAAAATGATTAAAGAAAAAGGATTCTAATTATGCTGTCGGTTTGACGGGATCGTTAGGTACATTTTTTATCCCGTACCTGAAGAGTAAGAAAGAGGACGATGCTTCCCATGGGCATAAAATTCGATAACCATGTGATTAATGCTCGATATCAGCGCCAGCCGAGTTTCTTGTCATGATTTTTTTGTAAAAATAATGACTAAGCTCTTTTTGTCATTTAGCAGTCATGACTGATTTGACGTATCAATGATTTCGTTATCGTATAAGAAAAAATCTGAATCGATAGATTTGTGTGGATAATGTAAATGAAAAAGAGTAAAAGGATTTCGTGCAAGTACCTTAACATTATAAAATAGTAGAGTAATGTCTACAACCGGTTGCCTATTATCAAGCTCAGTTCTACTTCTCCAGTTGATCTGTGACAGCTGTCAATCATTCTCGAGTTTGCCAGACTGTCTACACGTCATATTTAAGGCGAGTTCTATTTGTGTATTTTCCTACCGCGGTAGATTAAATTTGATGTTAGATGAATCTTTTTGAGGGTTAGCATGCAGATATTTTTTTTATTTTAAAGAATTTAAAGGAATAGCTTGCAACCGGTATTAAAGGAATGCATATACTTTTTTTAGCTTTTGCGTACTTACCTTCATGGCTTTTGTGCTCTTCAAAATCATAGAAATGCGAGCCTGGTCGGAGGTATGAGGTTTTACGCTTTGTCTGCATTTTTCATTACTCCTCCTGTAAAATTGTTTGGTCATTTTCCTTTCGCCCGGGAGATCTGCAAGCATAATAAGAATCGAAAAGTTAATTTCATACAAAATGATCAAAAACATTGTTGAAATATTTGATGACATGTCGAGTGCATTAATCTGTATAGAATAGCACTGATACATCCATCATATTTTATCTCCACAATCTCTGTTGAACATAAATTTTTCAAACGATAACTGAATATTTTCAGCTCTGTCCTGTTTTATGACATAAATATTACAAATGTCATTTAGGTCTCGGCTGGATTTTCATCTCTTTTAAAACGGGTTACTCCACGAGCTGAATCATTTATTCTCCTGACCGAGTCTGATTGACGTCACCCCGAATTCCTAATAACCCGGGACATAAAATATTTGACGCCCCATTTTTTTTGATTAGCACCGGGACGAATCATAAAACCGTTTCTACAAAGAAATCAAAGTCGGGATCTATTATCATGCTCGGTCCCGTGGATATTTTATCATACGACTTTAACGATCGGGACATGAGTCAAAATAGAAGAGAAAAAAAAACCAAACAAACACGCTGTATTGCATCTGGTTTTAAATGTAAACACTGTCTCATCTCGTGTTTTGTCGGCACTTCTAACGCTTGTCCACATCTTTATCCCCAGGACCATGCTTAGCATATCGGAATTTTACTTTCTCTCACGTTTTGTTTATATATATATTTTTTTTTACAGTTTTATTAACATCACAGATTGATAATGACAAAGTTCGAACGGTTTTTGACGACTATGTTTTATTTATTTGCACGGGATCCTCGTTTCCGTTTTTAATCTGTGAAAGCAATCTAAACAACTACCAGTTTCAAAAACAAAACAAAAACTTTTTTAGTAAAAAGAAAAAAAATTTAAATAATATTGACGGGCGTCAAGAAAGATGCTTTTGTAACATTTAAAGTAACTAATTTCAGTTTATATAGGAAGAGACATTATGAAGAGTGATAGGGAACGGGTCGGGAGCTGACGGTGTCACGGACCCCTGCAGGGCCATTGTTCGTGCGACAGCGAATCAGGGAAGTGTCCCGCAGCGTGGCTTGACTCCCCCAGAAGACATGAATTATGAGTAGACTCGAAGCCGCAGGCGATCTATTCATATCCTAGTATAAAATTCAATTTACTGCACGTCCTCAACAGGAGCGACGTAATTATGCTCGGTGTCTTCGTTTCCTTTTCTCAAACCGTAAGATAAGTATTTTAAAACCCGAGTCCAGGTTTAATGACAATTAACAATAAAATAATATAAAAGTTTATATCAATCGGCTTTTCCTAAAATGCCTTCCCGACATGTTGACAAAAATAGAAATCAGAGTAACGCTATTTGATTAGACCCCCGTTCGACTCTCACAATGGGGAGCCGATAATAATATTCTCAATTTTTTGTGTGTACATTCCGTCATAAAAACTGACATATTTCTAGCGGCAAGCCATGCTTCGTTATTCGGCTCTAGTTTAATATATTTCCAGGAATCTTGCAATTTTCGTCAAACTCGACTACTGATGTGCTGGACATGCAGTTACTTTAAGCTCCATTGCTACCTCTGGTGAAAAAAAAACAATCGACTGGATTTTCGAAACTTAAAAAAAATTAGAGATAATCGTGGGCGAGAGCGTTCAGATAAAACTAGACTATGGTCCGTCCAAAACCTAAAGCAACCTGAAATTAAAAGGGAATAAGTGGAAAACTGCTTCCCATTTTTTTCCTGCACCAGTTGAGAGATCGGGAAAAATTGAGCAAATACATTTTAACATGCCCTGTGACCATAAATTTTTTCGAAATTTTGGGGAAACGCTAACAACGATTCGGAAGGATAGCTATGAGACAAAACGAACTATCTCGAGATTGCTTTAGGTTTTGGACGGACCATAGCTTGTGCCATTTCAACGCTGAAATTTTCTTAACAGCTTTGATGGTTTAAATTATATAGTATAATATGATAATAATTTTTGATTTTTGTTTAACCCTACAGCAATTCAGTTAAGTATATTTTCGAATCTTTGTTATCAAGATAAAGAGTCACAATTTGTCACTTTGTAAAGTAAGTTCAAATAGAGCATGAAACACGACATAAAAGCAACGAAAGAAAAAGGGAAGAATCGCAAAACAGGAGAAAATCGTAAACGATGGAATCAGAAAGATAAATGTTAGTGTTTTAGAAGGAATCAAGATGGCGAAGGTCGCATTAACGAACTCATTTCTTTTCCTCTCCCCGGAACCAAAGAGTATACAATATTACGACAAACGCATCAACTTGTATGTTTATGTCCGCCGGTAAACGGGAGATATTTCAAGTCCACCGAACTCGTTTTAAAATTCAGAATGTGTGGAATTTCAAAACAATAAAACCGTTCTTTTAACTATTTCATGTTATCGTTCCGACATCTCAGACAGAAAAGTTACTTAGATTTTTCTTTATTAACTCATTCCTATCGGTAAAGAGAGATTTTGTAAAGCATAAATTTTTAACCCATTTTTTAATCCTTTAAAGAAATGATTTCTTACTTACGAAATTCCTCAAAATTTGAAAATTTACTTTCATTTTCAAAAAAAAGGTTTTCACCGTGGATCATTACGGTCAAATATGCTCGATTTAACGTAAATCGATCCAGGATGAAGGTGAGGATTCAATGTTATAAAAAAAGGGAGGATTTTTTCCCTGAGTAAAATGAGGGAGAGGCAAAAAGAAATTTACTGCATTTTATGACGGTCATTTTCCAAAATGGCATTCCTCGAACCGTTATTTCATATGTATATAAAACTAATATCTACAAACCGTATCCGTATAACGTCCATTAAACTATCCCCTCGGACTCGGAACTTTATCTTTTGTGGCCAAACCTACAACTTTTTTTTTTTGGAAAAAATATGAGTTCTACGTCAAATTTTATAGTTTTCTTTCGATTTTTATTACGACTCCCTTTTGGTCTCTAAGTCGTAAATTCTACACTCAAGGGTGTAAATGTTATTATTTTATACTAGAGATGGTGTAAAAATGATACGTAAAATTGCAGTTACCCAAGCAAGCTGTTTCACTTCTATGCGGATTAATAAAAGAGGAAAAGTAATACTTTACTCAAGGGCTGTTAATATTCGGGTAAAGCAGATTTTCATTAAAGGGAATGGCATTTTTGCAAAAAAGACCATGTTCTGATTTCTGATACCGCAGGCTAAGATTTCCACATTGGGGGCTGACAACTATGAGGAAGGCGGTTCAGATTTAGAGTAAAACCAGGAGCACTCGCACTGGTCCTTTTCTCATAAAGCTTTTTTCAATTTCAAATTTCCGGTTTAATTCATAACCTCGCCTTATAGCATCTCATCTTAATGACATAAGCCTGCTGCTTTGACACTAAGTCAAGCAGACAAAAGCTATCAATTTTTAAACATCACTTGGATCGGATCAACCTACCAAAGAAAGAAGTCTGTTCCTTAAAATCTATCAATCTCTTTAATATAGCCCTTCAAAATAAACTTCCCAAAAGTTTTTTCATTTGAATAAATTTTAATTTAAATAAAAAAGGCTTCATTTGACAATAATGGGTGTTTCCCTGCGTTATCTGATTAAAAGTTTTCGTAATCTTCTATTTCCTCCACACCTGACCTGTCGAACACTTGCACTCATCAAAAATCTCAAAGAATATTATAAAAAGAAAAAAATATATTTAAAGTGTTAACCATCAAATCGTACGTGTTAACATACCGTCGAGAAGAACTGAGCCTAAAGATCCATCAGCACGTTCGTTGATCCTAAATCAATCAAAGAAATGTTGTACATGTTGGCGCAAAAAAAAAAAAAAAGAAAAAAAAGGAGAGTGATTTGGCAGGAAATGTTAAACAACACTAAGAGGACACGTCTATCCTCGTATTAATGTTCATCGCTGACAGAATAATGTGCTAAACACAGCCTTCGCGTAATGCTGATTGAGATTTATCGCTTCCACTGACAGAAAGCGTTACTTAAATGACATTATGATGGCGTATTATACAAATCTAGAATTGACGGAGTTTGTGATGCTGTTGCCTATGGAGTAAGAGATTAAAGTTTATGATCCGGTTTGCGGATTATCAGCGTCTAATGGATAAAACTACCAGGCCCGTATCCAGGAAAAAGCCCTCTATTTTTCTCTCAAAAGTGCAGAATATACCAGTTTTTTTGGTAAATAACCGAAGAAAAATAATTCAAGATGGTGTTATAGGTTCCGAAAATTTGTGTTTTCTCTCGTAAAAAATACAGATTTTCAGCTACTGCATCGATTTTCGGCCCCTGGAAATATTCGCCTACTTCCTCCCCTTTTCGACGAACCTTGATGTGAAAGCTGTTTATCGTTAAAATTTTTTTAATAAAGTGGAAAATCCAAGAAAATTCAAAAAGATGACGGTATTATCTGCCTAAACTTTGTGTGTGCATGCAAGCCTCGATCCTTAACAGCGATCTTCAGAATTTCGAATAAGTTGTAATCTTATAAGACGTAAGAACCGCTTTTAAAATTTTACTATTATGCGTCGGAGCCAACAGAATCCTTTACTTTTCAAAGCACATGAAATTACAAACCTTTAACGGTTAACATAAAGCGTGTCACATTTCTAAAACCTAATACCTTATATTAAGACTTGTCAAAGAAATGTTTCACGCCGCTACCCCGAAATAAATCCGTGCAACAAAAACATCCAAAATCAGTTCAAAAACTTAAAAGAAACACGTAACTAGAGGGTAAAGGAGTGGCAATATAAAAATAAAGATGAAGATTAAAATCTCGTAATTCGTGATGAGTGATTGATGGCTGCAAGAGGAAATTATCACAAAGAACCTATAATCTTGAAATAATAACTGCCTTTAAGGTATTCTTCAATCACCAGTCAGGACCGGTCCGTCACTCCTGCAATCGGCACACTAATCACCGTCCTAGCCGCAAACATCAAGTCCTTCTCCCTTTTCCCCCCTTCGACTATCTCTATTCCAGCCATTACCTATATCATTAAATCCTTACTCATCTAACCTCTAAAACTTGTTATTATACTTACTTTTCATGGCGTTTTTAACGAAATAACATAAATATTATTGTACATAATTTATGTTTCGAATCAGGCACCAGAATTCAACCTTGTGTAACTCCGTATATTTTTTCGTGTATGAGTATGTACGTTATTTTATCTTCGGCGTAAATTATTTTCTAGTTTGGAAAAAAGCGACTTTTGATTTATGACCAGTTTGTGCCATTTTTATGTACGATAAGACCTACCGGTTTTCTAAACTTTATTTTATAATTAATATAATGGTTTTTCTTATCGTGACAAATATGCGACAGCAGCTAAAGTGCCAAAATACTCCCAGCAAGAACAAGCACCTTGTCCCTTATTTAATCGGTCGTTTTTTGTCAAAGTCATCATAATCAAGTTTTTAATCATTTTTAAGTAAAATAAGTCCCCTTTTAAACTTTCCAACCGAAAGATAATTGATCAGCTCACAGCCACTCATTAAAATTTTCTCTTCTATTTTTTAAAATTATATCCTCCGTCAAAATTATGGTTGTTAACGAGGCAACATGGCTTTGGTTAGGTCACAGATTGAAAATGATTTATTTTACCCAACGTGTCATTATGCCTTGTTCTGTATGTACACAAAAATGTTTTTCCATTTATGTGGTCTTCCATTTTTTTTTAAAAGGGTGTAAACCAGAAATTCAAAATTAAAATTATAAGACATTTTTAAGTCTGATAGACACCCTGCGTAAAAATCATTTCCAAATAAAAAGTTCGAGCCAATAAAATTTGAAACAGATTATCTTTTCCTACCTTCTAACACAGGCTGAAGATCCTTTCCTATTTTCTCAAAGCATGGCGTTCTTCCCCATGTCTGGAATACTCCATCAGCTCGTTATCTGTTCTTTACGAGCCCCGAACACAGGAATTTGGCGATCATCATGGCGTTTTGTATTTGGAATGCAGCCGCCCAGAAGAGAAACGTAAAATCTAAATTTCATAACGAAGATTTCTTGCTGATTTCGGATCTGAAATAGATAAAAATTAAATTAACACTTTTTAAAATTATTCAAACAAAATCGAAATTTCACGGTAAAAGACAAGTCGGAAAAATGAAACATAAAAAGCCTTTTACTTTGATTCTCATTTTTTCGGCACCTAAATAAGGCATTTTAAGCATGAATGCCCTATTTGGCCTAAAATTTCTTTTTAATAACAAGAATCAAAAGAAAAAGAAGCAATCTGATCGTTATAACTAAAAACATCGGTCTTATTTCTTAGCTCATTTCGACGAAAATCCTGTCACCTTTAGAAAAAATACAGCCCTTTTTTAACGATTACTCATTTTTATAACCAAAAAATTCAACCATTATACATAAAAAAGAACCTTAAGTAAAAAATTATTATTTTGTCATACTATATATTTTTTATTACTATCATTAAAGAGGTTTATAATTTCGTGAGGTCTTTATTTCGAGATTTTTATCTTCATTCACTTAAAACATGAGATTATGAGAAAACTAATTCCTTCGTTTCGAAAATAATAAAACGTCAAACTGGTCGTTTATTCGAGGTTAAAGCGGAGGCGTCTTCTTTCATCGGAAAGACCGGTAGCATTAAAGGTAAAAAAAGAGAAATGATAAATATATGAATAAAGAAAAGAAGTATTAAATATTCGGGTTCGGGAATACTAAAAAAACTACAATAAATAAAGCAAATAAATGGAATGTATGCCAAGCCAGGTAACTAATTAAATAGGTAAAGGTATATCATTAATAATGGGCTGGGGCAATGCGATTAACGAGCGTCCGACCGCGTTGAAACCCGGGCGAGCTTCTAAATTTATTATGGACATGCGTTAAATTTTAATTAGTAATCACAGCGACCATGAATTATACCCCATCTTAACTTCTACACAACATTTAAATTAGAGTATTCTTCATAAATTTGTTTTTTTGACATTAATTAATTAAGTTTTTCTCGACTTTTTAAAGTGGGATCCTTTTCGTAACACTAATATATTTTTTTAAACTGCCATTAAAATATATATAAATTTGTAGATGATTTTGATTAATATCTGTTGAAACTTTTCACTTCCTCCGTGTAAGCCGTTTTAGCTCCTAAAAACTATTAAAGTTAAAAATAATTTTTAAATCCTTGAATTTTTGTTTTGCGCTTAAAAACATAAGCTCAATTAACGAAAAAAGAATATGTTTGAGCAAACTTAATTTTTGTTTTGCTTTTTCTACTTCAAAAGAGACATTTTTCCTTATAAATCGTTAAAGAGGTTAGCGTCAATATTTCAACCTGCCTTGTAACATTACATCCAGCAGATTATAACAGATGTAATAAATTTGACTATCCAAAGTCACAAAATATATTCTCAATTTCGAGCGATCTCTCCGAAAAAACCTCACCATCTATCAACATGCTACCAAATCTAAGAAAGGAAAAATGAAGGGCATGGGGGATGAGAAATAAAATAAATAAAAGTAACGACATTTCGGTTGAGATATATAGAACTTGTTTGCTTTCTAAGTTCGTAAATTTCATTTCAGAAAACGGGAAATCACTCAAGCAAAAATGCTAAACAAAAACCTAACGTTAAAATCTCTACCCAAAATCAGTCTTTTCGCCCGAATCCTTTCGTTCTTTTTCTCTTTCGAATCATTCTTCCCGATTCTCCTACGAATCTTTGGAAAATCTGGTAACAACGAAAGGCGATAACATGAAAGAAAAATTTTCGTTTAGATTTGGTAGTTCCAGGAGGAGATTATCGAGGCACGCATGTGGGCCCCAGGCAGACAAGCAGTCAATCAGTAAGCTGAAGACACGCCCGCAAATTATATACTGCTCGAAATTGGAATGATCCACTTAGAAATCTTTTTTTTTCTTCGTCCCCGGAGATAGTGTCGTGGTTCCGTACACAATCGAATATCGCTCGAATCTTACCGCCTACAGGGGATTCGAATAACCCATGGGAAAATCCTTACTATCGAAAAAAATTAAAGAAAATAAATACATAATGCGTTTTACATATGAAATGAATATTTCGAGCGGTCCAATGATTGACAAGGTTCATTTTTGACTGTGAAAAATTATATCTGTCGATCAGTCAGTCAATTCCATTTCATCATCAATCTCCTCAGGCTTACTTGATTGATTGTTCCCATCTCGTGTCGGATAAGGGAGTCAGGATCAATTAATTACTGCTGAGACTAACAATTTCTCGATCAACCGGTTTTAACTTTACCTTTTTTTTAGCTCCGTCTTAAAAGACCAGTAGGGCACCCAGCTTCTGTAAGCGTTCAAGTAGTTTTTTCTTTTTGTTTCGATGATGGAATTCGCTTGAAATAGGCGTCGATTGTTTTCATATCAGATTTGGCTCACATCTACTAGACTGATGTTTGAATAATCTGTAACAAGAAATTAACAGTTACCATTAAGTTTTCCGCAACGGTGTAATGGTGCAGTTGAAGGACGAGTTGCTAGAACGTTCAGAATCTTTATTTAGGCATTCTCCGAAAATTCACACTAAGTTCATAAGATTCTCAAAAAATTTTTCCTGGAAATTGAAAGAAGAAATAATCCTCAATTAAATTGGTATTTTTGAATGTGAATTTTCTTTTGGCAATTAATAAAGATCAAAAAACCGATCACTCTCCTGTAATTTATTCATTCAGTAGAGTTCCAGAATTCAAAAGATAAAAACTACTTCAGCAAGGTGTTGATATTATTCATAAATTTAATTTATCCAAGCATTTTTAGAGTGACGTCATATTTATGGTAAAAATAAAGAAAAGCTTTTTTCTGAAAAAAGGCAAGTAATTCTATATTTGTAAGACAATGATAAAACCGGTTTAACGTTGCTAAATTTAATAACTGTGAACGTCGTGAACTGAATTTAAAATAGGTTTCCTCTCCATTTTGAAAACACCTTTTCCTCTAATGTTTTTATTACGGTACTTTATGTAACTAAATTTCAACCGTCAAGAAATCATCATCAATATCTTTGTTTGTACGTGCTTTGAATTTACAATTGCCGATTCGGTTAACACTGTCACACAAAGCCGTCATAATTAATGAGCTGTGAATTTAGAGGGAAAAAGTCTGGTATTTTCCGCTGCCTAAACAAAAAAAAAAACAGGACTGGATCATCGAAATTTCTTTCGTTTTTAGGAGGAATCAGGCCCGTTTGGAATAAACAAAATAAGCTCGTAAATTTCCCAGAGACTGAGATTGGTTAAAACAAACTCCCCCGAGCTAACGAACAAAGAGTTCATTTTATCTTAATAACGTGGACAATACAATAACAATTATCTCGCTACCCTTCCGAATGGAATTTCCCTTTTTGCGGCTTCACACCGAGCTCCGGGATTTGCGGTAAACTTGGGGGATCCTCGGCATCCGTGCCACGACTCGAGACTAGGTCACGTGCTTCTTGTTTCTAATCACTTTCACTTTGTCTAAACTTGTCACCTCTTTGTAATTCAATTATAACGAATTGCCGCTCATTTTTTTTTCTCCCCTTCGGGGAAAAATCCATACGTGCGACCGAGCCTCTTACAATGCGAAATCTTTCCAGTTCTCGACCCAAAGGATAAAGATGCATAATTTCTCAAAGTCACGGCAAAGGGGAAAGAGAGAAAAAGTAAAAAAAAAAAGGAAATTTTGCTTTGATGATAAATCGAAGCGAGTTCCCTTGGCCAATAAATTTTAATACATCCTTATCTTCTTCACCTCTTTCGCCGGATCGTCATAAATAACGAGAAGAGGCGTTACGAAATAAATTTTCAAGAGCCCTCGCGCTTGTCATACTTCGTCAATTATTTTAAAAGTAAAATTTTACAATGGATTCGTTCTTTTCTAATAACTTCTTGAGTAAAAGCCTCACTTGAAACTTCTTAGTCCTTTGGATTCATTAAAAGAATTAAGACTTTATATTTTTTTTCCAATCATTTTGCGATTCTTCACTCGAATTTGCTTTTTAAGGTGTTAAAAGGAAAAGCCGGTCATCTACAGAAATCGTTATGATTACCTATGTTAAAAACGAGACGGTATTTAAACTAGCAAAATTTTAATGTAATTACCTCGAGAGTGCTGGGGATTTATTAGCAAAAATTAAGTTATAAACTTATTTCAATTTATTAAATCGAATGAACGAGAGGAAAAATGGCATAAATTCATACTGATGCAAAATATTGGAATATTTATTTAAAACTTAGATCGTATAAACGTCAATCATTTAAATTTTGACGATGTGTGGGGTAAAAATTTGTTTTACTGCTTACACGGAAATTTATTAAAATCTACTTCAAACTGAAACTTTATATTTTCAGATTGGTCAAACCAGTTACTTCGCCCAAGTTCTAGGTATAAAGACCACACTGAAATCTGTAATGCAGACAAAAAGGATTTTTGGAGGTCTCAGTTTAAACTAACTTTTGGAACTCACAGGAAGGGTCAGCTTCGAAGCTTGTATTGAAATAACATCATCACTCGAGGAATACTCATAGTAATATCATAAATTTTAGGCAAGAACCGTTCGAGAACCATCCTTGATTACGAATTCAAAGTCCTGCAGTCGACTACATAAAATGTTAAATTAAATTGCAAATGAAGGCAATCGATAAAAAATATTAATAAATATAAAGTTGTAACTTGATTGAATTATTCAGCGAGGAGTACACCTTGAATCGAGCTTATTAATCAACCGTTAAAAACAGCTACGTGTCCTTTATTCAATTTTAATAATACAAGAACTGTTTACCTTTTGCGCTTCAAAAGCTTCGTCAAATAAGTTCAGGCCTAGTCAATTTCCACCGTGATTTTACGTGATTCGGGAATTATTTTTTTCTTTAATCAAACCTTTACTTTTCATGTTTGCCTACTTTTGCAGTTGAATTGCATTACAAAAATGATGAAAAATATCTGATGAAAAATATCTAGTGAAAATAAATAGACACCTTAAAGTAACTTCCATGCCACCATCAACTGTCAAAGTCAAATTTCTCAAAATCCTTTCAACTATTTTTTACAAGAAATCTGGGATAAAATTGTGAACAGAGTGAAAAGACCGAAATAATGAAACCCAATTTTCGCACTAAGATTGAGAATGTTAGTATCCCTTCTTATTACTTGTCCGCATTCCTGGCATGAACATTAAATTCTAGAAAAAACTATGTTAAGTCGATAAACGCTGCTCTTGGACGCCATTAAATTCGAGCCAGCGCCGTGTACGGGAATAATAAAAAAGCACGACGAAAAAAAAAAAAAGAAAAACAAAGAGAGAAAACTTTTTTTAACATCTTTACTTTCTTCCGCCATTAACCGTGAAAAAGTTCCCTTTAGAATTGGAGAAAAAAGTGAAACAAGAAATTGAAGTGGAACGCTTTGATTTGTTGAATTTCTTTTTTCGAAAAAAATTTGAAGAACACTTAGAAATAAAACTTCCGTTGATCACGTTCGAAATTAACGAGGTGGGCGTGGTTCAGCTCGATCCTCCCTTTAACATTATGAATCTTTAATAACGTTTAATTGCCTCAATTTTTCAATTTACCATCAAAAAGAAATTCATTCTTAATTTTAATTCCAAAGAAAAATGATGGAAAAAAATTAAAAAAGAAAAAATTAAAATGAAAATTAAAATGAAAGATATAGCATTCCTGCCTATGGTTTTTATACGATATAAAAATAAAACAATTAAAGAAAGAAAAATATTAGGTGTCATCATAAAAGAAAAAATAAGATCAGTTTAAGAGTATCTAGTCATGAAAGAAAAATTTTAACAGCATTGCTAACTATGTTCCCCCCGGAAAACGACGTAATAATCCAAGATACTTAACAATATTTATGTAAAAAGGGGATAGTTTGTTCCTTTGCTAAATGATTTGAACTAAAAATGGAAAGTTGGTTGAAAGTGAATTAAACGGTTCACAAGCTTCGAAAAAATTATAACAAAAAGAAAAATGCTTCCGTCCATCGGTAAGTCCCAACTATTCGTTTGATTCAATAAAAGAAAATATTGCTTTCTTTTATGGTCTAGCGTACACCATTTACTAAAACTAAGATTAATGGAAACAGTTTCATACTATATTTCAAATCTTGACGCGCCCATTTTAAATACTCCCAAGATACGATTTCCGTTATCCATTGATTTGTTTCTTACAAGAAAAGTACATAAAAGCTTCATAAAGTTTGGCAATAAAAGAAAGTGATAATGAAAGAGGAGTAAGTTGTAAAAGTACGAGGAAAAAGCCATACCAGAAAAAGAAAGAAAAGGAGGAAAAAAAGACAAATATAAAAAGTAATGAAATTGTGTAGTGGAAACGGAAAGAACACGTCCCGCGTCTCCAAGTTGTACAACTATACGTGCAAAGTCTTAGGGGTGAGAAGTCGTTCCGAAATGTAATAAAATTACAAGAAGAGAAGGGTGTTTCCCATATACTTAACATAGGAAGGGAAAAGAAAGGATCTAAAGGAGATTTGTGGCCACAATCGGGCATCATCGATCTTACGGGGTCGTGGGGTCGGGTCAGGCGAGAAGGTGGAAAGATTGGACAGCTAAGAGAAGAGGAATTGACGGGGATTTGTTTCGCTGACTCTGTCCATCGATCACTTTATACCAGTAGTTCGGAAGCTTTTGTAATTTATATATCACGTTTCTACGATGTCCTATTTATTTTCAGTGACCGCCGATTTCAGAAGAATTAATCTTCTAAATCGGATTTCTGAAATTTTACAATCCCATAAATTTTAAGCGATCAAAATGCAAATCATATCAGTTTATAGAAAGATAGATCATCAAATAAAATAAAAAAATATAAACAATATATCAAATTGATAACGTTACGGAAAGGTTAAGAGAAAAAAAAATGAAAATCGATCCCTTGCGTTCCGTTGCGCGGCAAGGTTTACCATGGAATCCGGCAAGTTGGTTTCCCTTATAAATTCTATTTCCTGATATATAACCAAACCCGAGCTTGACATTTTGTCGACAGGCAAAGCACGCAAAGGCAAAAAAAAGACAAACAATCTCTAAAATAAAGAAATAGATCGAACGAAAAGAGATTTTCGTCCAAACATTTCCTCCCTTTATCAAAGTAAATAAGTTTAACAACCCATTGTCCGTCTGACGCTAACAAGTCAAAGTCTCGCAAATAAATCTTCATTAGACATTAGTGTAGGGTTAGGGGCTGTTAGAAAAGGCTTTATAGATAACCACAAATCAAGACAGAACATTGGGGAGAACCGAGGAAAGTTTAAGAGAAAAAAAAACCATTAGCTCTTGTCCAGGCTAAAAGGTTTAATTTTTATTATCAACCTTTCCTCTCATGACGAAACAATGACTCAGTATATTTCGGTGTCGGAAACCCGTAAAGTGATTTTTGCCTTGTTATTAAGGGCGGGAAAATTGCTTAGTAATGACCGTTTCGAGACGGAATGCCTCTACGGGAATTTTCATTTTTTACTTCTTGAACTGATGAAATAATGACTTTGAATTTTTTATTAGAAAAAGTCATTAGAAACGTTTGAGATGGAACAGAGTATCGAACAAAAAAGTGATATGATCTGTAAATGTTACACGTGTAAAATTCAGCCTTCCATTACGCAAAACTTTTTGAGCGCAAAGCAAGCTAAAGCTAAAGCAGCATAAAAGCTTCATGCTCGTGCTCTTTGAACATGTTAAAGCATTCAATGGATATCTTAAGAGTTTTTACACGACCCGAGTAAGCTAAAAGTGATAAATAACGGAACGGGGCCGAAGGCAGACTAGGCTCCAGGTTTAAGCCAAAAATAAAATATGAAGTCTTGGAGCAGAGTCTGATTTTCCCTCTGACGGACTAATTCAGATGCTTACCAGAATTAATTCTTCTCAAGACTAAAATTGCTTTCAATCCTTTTGTGTTAAAAACCCAGCTGAGCTTCAGTTCATAGTTTTGCTCTTCAAGCCTTTCGAATTACTGCTTAACTTTGTTGGACTCCTTCAAAACCTTTGGCTTCTCCTACAAAGAAAAAAAATAAAAAAAATTAGAATTAGCTTAATTTGAGGATGCAAAAGCAGAATTTTCTGGATGATGACTGCACACTCGTTCAGTGGAACTGTTGCATGTGCTCAAAATCCAGAGGCCAATTTTAAAATTTCTCAAAATTTTACTTGCTACAATCTGAATTGAATGGCATGCTCTTGCATTAATCTGAAACTCAGATTAATTCTAAATAACAAACTTCACCTTAATAACCTTACTAAAACTTTTTATCTTAATGCACGGGTACAATAACTCTGTTAAATTTCCGCACGAGAACGCCAAACGGGATTTATCTTACAGAGCAAAGTGGAGGAAGAGGATTGTGGCGATATCTTTTGGTTATCGTCTTATTTAAAGACATGAGCGGTCCTTTGGGTGTCTTTATATAAAACATTGTCACAATATACCCCACGGAGGAATATAAAATGACATCTGCGATCATGGCAAAAGTTTTCCCATTTTTTTTTTCTTACACACGCTCTAAACTACCACGAAGCATATTTATCTCTTGGATCATCATGTCCGTTTTGAAGTTTTTACACCTATTGACATCCAGAATAGATCACGCAAGTTGTAATAAATTAATAAGGCGGACTTTCCTGTATAATAACCAATTCATTACTGTTATTATTTTTACCAGTCATTAGGGTAAAATATTACCGCGCAATTTCCGTTTAGTGTTAAATACAATATTCCAAAGAAAAAAACCTTTGGTAAATAATGTAATGGTAGGAAATATTTTCACGTTTTTCGTCATAAATGTAAACTAGAAATGCTACGGTAATTGCTATCCATGAAGATAACCAACAATTAAAAAATGAATAGTTGTTTGTCGTCGCAGAGACGTATCTAGGACGTTAATAAAAACAAGATGATTTATTTGTTAATTTTCGTAAGCAGCACCGAATCTTAAAAAACTTTCAAATCCCTCATCCTTAAAGTAACCAATATATTGTTAATCCACCATTTCAAATAGATTGATTTATCGATTAAAAATCGATTAATCTCGCGCCAAGGATGAAATGTTGTCCCAGCTAAGGTGATTTATAATTAAAAGTAACATTTCATGATTGATTTTCTTAATACGCCTCTAATATTGCACGCGTTTTATAAAAATAACGTTCCTTTCATGTCGACTGATTTAATTTATGCTCCGATATCTATTATTGAATCAATTAAATAAAGTCATCAGTTTCGTTTTTAATGATCCCACCAGTGGCGGGTGGTATTTCTGGGTGTTGCTCTGATAAATATTAAATAACCTTTAAACTTGCGGCAAAACCGTAACGAGCGAGTTTTCAACCGAAAATCTGCGGCTGATAATAATCATTATAATTAAATTTGAAAAAAGGAACGTGATTAATGACTTTAAAATAATGCAAGACTTAATGCCGAGCATGCCAATCAAATTAAGAATATGTCGCCCTATTTTTTATTCATTACACATTGAATAAAAAAAATTAAAGGCATCAGGTAGAGCCAATTTCTTTCCACTAACGAGTCATTATTTTTACGGTTCTAAGTGCCCCACTGCCAATGAAAATCTTGTGTCAACCTTGCACGTTTGTTTCTACTAAAACTGATAACTAGATGACATGAATCAATTATATCTGAGTTTCATCTTTCATAAGATCGATGTTTTTGGCGGAGTGATTTGGAGAGAGATAATCGTGTCGTAAAATATTTGATAGATCGCTTGTTAATTGCCTTTTACTTGTCCTCCTAAAGTTTGTGAACGAGGCTCAGCATATTCTCAGCTTAACCTAACTGAAACTGGATCTGAAAGATTGATCCATGGAATGGGAAAGACGTGTTAATTTACTCGTTTGTAGTATTAATAAAACAAATAGGCGTTATCAAATATTTATGGAGATGTCAGCGCTTTGGTAATAACCCTTGGTGGAGTTTTGGCTGCTGAAAGAACGAGGGGAATTAATTCATCGACAAAAACAAAATCGTCAAATTATCACTAATTAATGGAGATTTTTAAGTTTTGGTTGGGAAGATGTAAAAATTTTTTTAAGACCTAAAAAGTTTAAAAAGTAAAATATAACTGAGAGATGCAAACCGTCGCTTTTTAGATGAAGACATTAGTGAGGATCAGTTGTCACTTATTGACGTTTCGACATCTCTTTTTCCTCCTCCTCCTTTATTTATTTTTTTACTTTTCCTTCTCTTTATTGGCATGTGCTGATAAATCTAAAGTTTTCCATAAGTTAGAAGTTTAAACCTTGAAAGATACCTGAATTCCCAATTTCGCTCAGACTTGGTCAGAAAATTCCCATTTCGTAAACGTCACTATTGGCTTACAACAAAACTTTTGAGACAATTTAAATCTTCGTGCTCCGCAAAAAATTATTTAAAGTCTATTACAGAGCAAATAAAGTTATAAACATACTCCATTTTCTTGCCATATCCCAAGTTTCTCTGAGAGTTCATCCACGTTATCGTATAAACATGCCCACGGTCAAAAACTTCATCCAACTCAAAAATAATTTAAAAACATCTTACAAAAAATGAAACGAAAATAAGTGAAGTTAATGAGACATGAATAAATACATGCCATCATCCTCTAAAATTTGCCCGAATTCTTGACAAGACAGTATCAAGAAATTTTTTTTCCACTCGCCTTATTTGCCTAAATAATCACCAGGTTTTAAAAAACATCAAACTTGATTCAAGTATGTATTAATTCAAGCCAGATTATTAATGCTAACATTAATAACCAATCCCATGCCTATTAGCTGGATTTAGAAGTTTTGTTAATAAGTATCTAATAATTCAACTCGGCCTACTTAAACCCGATGTAAATGCCGAAAATCATTCAACTAATTCAAGAGTGTTTCGTATTTATCCTAATCCACAAATATGTGGTTCGCGTACATTGATTTTAGCGACAGCGGTTAACCGCAAGATTATTATACAATACCTTTAAAAATTATGAATTCGAAAAAAAAAATAATAATAATTATACGTTGCAATGAAATAAACATGTCAAATAAAAATAACATGTAATTTGTGAACAAAATTAAGTCGGGTCACGTTTCATTTGACAGATTCAAGGCGCCGAGTTCTCCGTACCATAAGACAGGATTATCAATTAACCTGATCCCTTTGGGCTTTGTATAAAAAGACAACCGGATATCGGATCCCCTTGGATCCCATTTAATATTTTATTAATCGGATTCATTGACAGGTAAACTGACTGATTCGTTTCGGGGGTCCGTCGTTTCATCTTAAAGCACGATTTATTTTAAAAGCGGGAATTCAAAGCAGTCATCAAAAATCATCCTGTAACAACCGAAGAAAAATAAAACGTTGGGGGAAGAGAATATGATGTCGAAACTTTCCTTTACATCTGTCAACAAGAAAGATGACGAACCCGTGGATCAAACTCCAACCAACATAATTTTGTCACGGTTATATAACAAAGCATAGCACAAGTCATGTTGGTATGTTTGATTAAAAGGTTTGCCAACATGAATTTCACGCTTGACTGTCTAGTTAACGTCTTCTGCTTTCAATTCTAATCATGTTTTTTCGTTCTAAAAACTTGTACCATTTGACATGTTTATTTCTGTAGGCGTCATCCTTCTTTCAAAATCATTTCAACATTTTTACATTCATAAAACATAGTTTATAAACTATAAACCCATCATATGATGGGTTAAGTGCCCTTAGGATCGATTGTTTTTTCCTTTTTTATAAACATCAAGTAGCTGTTACATACGTACCTTAAAATAAGTATCAGTTTTTTTTTCCAGATGTGAATGTTGCAACCGGATTTAGGACCGTAATGTTTCATAAGCAAGCTAACACGTTTAACAATTGCTCGATGCCAGACTTGATATCGTACCTGAAATAAAAAAAAAATCAGGATTAAATGTCAAATTTAATGGCGAATAAATTAATAATTCTTTTTTTTTTGGATCAGATAAGCAACTTTTAAAAATTTCCTCATGCAAGTCATCAATTCGTAGATTTTAATCGAAATCATCAAAAAACAAACTCAAAAAGATAAAAAGGAACATTAATCGATTCGAATGGCAGATTAAAATGATAATGATAATAAAAAAGGAAATGAAAAGCCGTAAAAAAAATGTTTACTAGATGCTACTCGTTTCCGTTATTGCCCAATCGAATAACTTTCGAATATTTCTTTCCATGATTTAGAAATTATTTTATATCAAAGCGGCTGTCATGTCTAAAAAGAATTTTATATCTGTGATCAATTCCGCCAGACTTCATAAGATAAAAACACCAATAAATCTCTTGGAGATTAACTACAGCTGTTCTAGCTGTCCAAGTCAATTACTTCTCTTTTTCTCTTTTAACGATCAAGATCCCTCCTCACACTAACTCTTGAAAAATGTCACTACTTGTTAGCATTTCTGTAAACAAACAGGAAGCTTCCAATATGTTTGACACTTTCGATATTTTTTAACAATTATCAAGTTTGTTAACTCGGATATTTCAGCTTTCCTTGCTTCAACGTTTTTTTTTAAAATCCGATGCCAGAAACCACGTCTTCAAAAGAAATCGTTCCACCAACTTTTTTGGTCAGTCGTAATTCGAGATTAAATCCCGCGTAAGCTCGGAATAACAAATTACGTGAGCAAATTAGCGGGTTTTGTAACAGGTATGTAATCAGTGTTTAAAATCAACACTTTACGAACGATTATTCATCCAGATGGACGTTGCAGATTAAACATTTCATCAGGTATATCCCAAACGATGTGTACCTACCATCTGGCATACGCCCACGAGAAAATTAACCAGTTTTATCTATTTAATTTTTTTTCTGTTTCCGCAACTTCATTTTGGGGTACCCTGCAAACTTAAAAAATATTTATTGCATTTTCAGTTCAAAAAATATGTTGTATATCTGTCAGCAGTTCGATGAATATTTCAGTACGTTGATGACGTATTTAAATTAAATTGTAATTTTTAAACGTGCAGTAGCCTTTTGTCATAAGAGACGGGAAAAGAAACAAACACCAAGAGTTAATGTGTTTTTTTAAAAAACAATCTTTGATGTTACACACACTACTGTATACACTCATAAATCGTATTACTGCTCATCCATTTCCCTTTGAATCATAATCTACAGCCATTAGTTTATTGAATATTAGTTGTCAGGATGAGAATGAATGAGCAGTGCCGGATTTTGTGGCTGTTCATTTATTGAAATTTTACTCACCGTCCATTGCATTTTGAAACTGGCCACAGTAGTACTATGTTTTCTCTGCTAGAATTTACACTTGCTCTGTTTACCATAGATGAAATTTTGCTTCTTAACTGAGAATCCATCCTTCCATAAATTTTCTCAGATTTGTTATGACAGCCTTGACATTAGCATTACTGCTTGCTGCCTGTGCTCTTGAATCACAACTGAAAAACAAGGAATTAAATTTTAGCTCTTCTTTACAAAAGGTTCAATTTACATTAACAATAAAACAGAAGCAAAATTTTAAAACAAGGCCTATCACACTTGTAATAAAAAAATAATTTTTTGTACTTGTAACAAAAGAATTGTAATGGTTGTTTCTATTTGCGATGTATAGTTTATCTAATTATTAATATTTCAAATGTTTTAATTACGCTTGAAATTTGCTGATGAAACTAAATCTTTAACTTTCAGTTTGGCATTGATGTAACTGTACATAAAGGTCCTAGGATTTACTTGATGATTCTGATTAATATTGTTGAGGCAAGCAAACTTCCCTCAAAAAGCAGAGAAAATAGTCAAGCCAAAACGTCACCAACACATGATTCCTTGCTAACTTCACTCGGTATTTGTATGGAAAATTTATCCTAATGCTTCAGCTTTTAACGCAAGGATCTTTACAACATTCTTCTGCAGTGAATAAAATTTTCTCTTACTTGGATTTATTGCTCTTTCGACAATCACTAAACCACATTAAAAATTTTAAAATATTGTAATTATAGTGACTTTAAAAACTGACATTATTCTGCTGTAATATATTAAGGCTTCAACAATTGATTTTACAATGTTAAAACTCATACTCCCAGATTGGTTTGGCACACCATCAGGCTGAATATAATGAATTTCAAGACATTTTCACTTTAAAATCAAAACAGCATGAACAAGTTATTTTACAAGATTTCCATTGTGCCAACTAGATATCTCATTCTAAAAAAAAAAATCAACAACTCATCTATCACAATCCTTTTCATAAATCACATTGAAATCTATCTGAAGCCGATCAAAAATTTAACATATGACCAGCAACACTATCAGATTAATTCATGGCAAATTATTCGTTCTATATTTAATATAATTAAACAATTCCTTTTCTTTAATCTAAAGTCTGCAAGCTCGTTTCGATTTTCTAGGAACTGCTTAATCATGATTCCTCAAGCAAAGCCTCAATAGACTCACCCGATTTTGATTCACTAATTTCGCTTTTAACACAGACAATTTCAACTAAATTCATAAGTACACACCTGCGAGATAATCAAATGAGTATTTGTAAGCATGTTTAACGACAAAATCGGCAGTAATTATATTATAATAAGCAAAAAACTCACACCCTCGTCTGTTGTAAAAAAAATCCTGAAATGGCCGAAAGCAACTAGTGCGCATGCTCGGTGCTCGATTCAACGGTTATGACGTCATGCAAGCCTTCGTTTACCGCGCGCGCAATTTTCAAAAAGATGTAAATATATCAAAAAAAATAAAGCAATTAATTAAAAAGAAAATAGCATAATGTCAAATATTTTTAAATAATTATTTTTTGCGGTTCAGTGGATATTGTGCCAGATCTTTTTCGGGATTTTCCAACGGTGTTGAATCCTCAGCCGATATCATCAGCGTCATATGAACTTAACTGGGAATTTGTTAAAACTGATCATTGCTACTACTTGGTCTCGCTACCTTAGCGAAGTTCTGGCAAGTAACAAGGGAAAACTAGCCTGGTAAAACTTTTTACCCGGGTTCTAGGATCTACATTGCTGTGCCATCTCTTAGATCTACTACTCAAGCTATTCACAAAGGTGAGTTATACTGAGATTTTAGTGTGATGATTAAAAGAAGACAGCTAAAACGTCGACTTGATAATCTCGACGTTCTAACTCAAAGGTATAGTAGCGCCATTTCATCAAAATTTTAGGGTAAAGGGGGTACATTCCTGATCTTAAAAATAATTTCAGGACTTATTTTAAATTAAGATAGATTTTTGGAAAATAAAGGTCACAGATTTGAATATAATGGATTTACCAGTAAGATGCTTTTTCGTATTACAAGCATTATATTACCAGACAGAAAGAGTTATGTCATTCGATTGAAAATTTAGTGAGTGACACATGAGAATGGGGGAATCGGAAAAGTTTACATGAACAAGAAACTAGTAAAATTGATTTTAAATTAAAATGCCAGTCACATGCGCATCTTACTTAGAATTGAAATGTTCTTCTGATTGACGTAATTCTATACAAGATGATAACGTCATATCTCACATTCATCTACATTCCTATTTTACGTGAAAAGACATCCCATTATATTTAAAATGATAGATCGCGCGTTCATCCATCTTGCCCCGAATGATAGGAGAGAGTGAGAGATAAAAATAGCCGGGGAAGCGCCGGCGGAACCAGAAATAGTTATGCATGAATTGACATGAATGAAAGAATAAATTATACAATGACCTCTGGAGAGGAATAATGATAATTGAATAAGTTTGATTGACTGTAGGTTACATAAAATCATGCATCACTTGTCAACATAACCGAACTGGTTACATTATCTTATTAATAATTCAGCATTTCAATACTAATACCTTAAGCCGCGTATGCATTTGATGGTGGAATAACGTTTTCCTTTTTTCAAGCTTCAAGTTCAATGCACGATCTCGTTTTATGTTTATAGATCCCGTTTTTCATTTTCATTCGAGATATAACAACCGCTTCAAAAGGCTCGAAAAATTGACTTTTAAAATCAGGCCTGGTTCGTTTACCATCTCCACCGAATGATTCACGATCGGCTACTAGGTTAAAAAACTCTGACATGACATTATCGGAAAATCTGACGTTCCCGTAGCTCCCTTTTAAGCTCTGTTTTATATCTGTATCTTGTAAGAGATAAACGCATTAATTAAGAGACGTTCGTGAGCTAGTGACAGAATAAAAAAACACGAAAGATTAAATGCTCCCACTAAAACGAAACAAATTTGGGTTGAAGCCCAAGAAAAATATTTTAATCGATAGTCACTCCAATATAATTTATAAAAAAGAAGTTATTAATAATGAGTTAGTCGGACAAAATACATCCATAACAAGTAAAGAAACATGGAGTAACAAGATACAAATAAACAAATCTAGTTGGACAGAGTTTAAAAAGAAAGATTGAAGAGCGTTTCTTCGTATATTGACGGGTAGATTTGTCACTGTCACGGTGATAAACGATCAAGAGCGCGGTAGCCATGTTGTTCCTGTTACCGATCATCTTTTTCTCACTAAACTTTTGTAAAATCTTTCTCTTTCATTCGTAATAAATGGTCTCCCTTTCGAAATCCAGGGGCGAAGTAACGATTTTGTGGGAAATGCGGGTGCGAGTGGAAATCCCGGCGTCAATAACTGGAAATCAAACATTGCATCTTTTTTTCCTGTTTAATGGAAGGCTTCCGACCGATGTCCAAAGTACTCGAGACAATCACCAGCTCCGTGTGAGGTCTTTGTGTTACTATTCCCTGAAGTAAACTAAACAAACTGCGAAAACTACTTTTCAAAATCTACTTCTCCAACGTTATTGCTTTTTTTTCCACCCTTCTGCAACTTGTCAACTTTTTTCTTTTTTCCTTTCTCGTTTAAAGTAAATATTCCTTTGTCGGGTATAAGAGGTAGAGATCCCAGAGCGGCTATGAAAACAACTTGATTTAAAACATATCCTCTCGACGGTCTAGTGCTAAGATCCTTGACTCCTGTTTGCTTTTTATCCAGACACCTTTAAGTGCTAAATAAAATAACATTGAATATTAGAGTGTCTGTTAAAATCTTAATAATAATAACAATTAGGTAGACCTCCTTTCGAACGGACGTTAAGATTAAAGAACCTAATAGATCGTACCGGTTTGTTTGATTTTCAGTCAAGATGAGGCCACCAGGGTTTTAATTTTTCAAGTGTTGCGATGGTGTTTGAAAACTAGAAACGAAGAAAAGGACCAAGCCGAGCAAAAGAAAGCCAATGCTGAAGTAACAATTATTCAAGAAAGCAAAGCTTCCTATGATTAATGTAAGCCAACATACTAAAAAAAATCTTCAACTGGAAGACTTGGAACAACAAATTAGGATATTTGTGAAAATGTCTCATTTCGACTAGATGGATTATATCCATTTTTATTTCAAGATCGGATATAAGCACGGTCTCTAAACTATTCGGGGTTGATCAAATTAAGTGTTTTCGTGACGTCTCAAGAAGTTCGATTTTTCTAGAAAGTTGATTTGAAGCTCACCACTTTCGCAAATCCAATAATACATCCTACTAACTGTTACACAGAAGTATAACCTTCCCGCAGCAATTTTGTTCTATCCATAGTATTAAGAATTTAACGTCATGAAGGAGAAAATGACGGAGCACTTGTTTGAAGTTCTTGGAGAACCAATCTGGAGAATGTGGCGTTTTGACGGCTTAGTTAGAAGAGAATCCAAACTGATGCTTATTAGCTAATCATCCTTAGTTTAAATTAAAATTCCAAGAATGGATTTGCTCCCATAAGATGCACTGCCAATAGCTTGTCTGAAATGTAAGGGCATTGGAAATTTCAACTAGTACAAAACGCAATTTTCTTCCTTCACAGTTACAGCTTCCTTTCTAAGGCCACATCCTTGCCAATCGACTGGACTGCTTCTTCCAAAGATCGAGCTTTCATTCCAAGGCTTCATTATTCCTCTTCGTTAAATGTATGTCATAACGTTTGTGTATATTAGCGCTTTAACTGAAAGAACCTAGTGTTCACTAATGTTATGCAGTACACGGAGCTGGATAGGAATCTACATTTTCACAACGGTTGGGAAAAATTAAACAAAGAGGTTGCACCAGGAAAATTACGACTTGCTGGTTAACGAAGTCCTTGCAAGGAAAAAGAGATCGAGCTACTGCCAACCACTCGTTTTCCATATTCTCCCAAACAAATTAGATTTTCAGATCTTAAGGGTTAGTGGAGCACTGCACTGTATTCACGGAGTCAAGAGTTGGCTCATTATTCACGTTTCAGTTTGGGTTCACATCCCAATTTTCAAAATGATGTCAATTATCTATTCTTAATAAAAATAAAAAATATTTACATACCACTCTTCTGGTTTTACAGAGCTTGCAGCTTCAGCTCAGTCTAATACTTTCCTCAAGCTCCATCTGCTAGATTAGGTTTACATCCAAACTGCTACATCGACGCTGCTGTACAGGATTTAAATTAAATTTACACTCTTCGTCTGGTTCTGCCATGCATGCAGTACAACTAAAAATTAATAGGAAAAATATTTATTAGTTTGCTTCAACATATCTGCAGACTTCTCTTATAACTTTTCATCACACTTACATCGTTTTATTACAAATTTTTCGAAGACCAGTACAGCCGAGTCCCATCAAAAAACTCTGCCATTACGATGACGTTTCAACGCAAAGTTGGTTTTGTGGAATCCTGACGAACGAACATAAATCTGTAATAAAGACAATAACAGAGGACCATAAAATTAACATACTTCGAATACAAGGGCGGAACAGACTTAACATGATTCTCTACGACAATTAAATGTTGTTTACGACATCTTAAATGTCATTTTTGTAATACTCATTTCATTACGTAAGTTTTGAGACCGAGTAGGTTCGGGTTATTTATGCATGTGATAAATATTTTTTCCCGTCCTGTGTATAGGGTGGCATGCACTTTCAAGGGGAGAAAAAATGGGCGGAACAAATAGCAAATGGAACCTGCGAAATTTATAATAACCGGAGGCTGACTTTTTAAACGAGACCGTGTCGTCACACTAGCTAACGTGGGTATCCCCGACAAATATCACATAATTCATTTTGTGTTTAGCCTTTTTATTATTAAATAATTGTTACTAATGGTGGTCAGTTAATAAGCGGGTTTCTTTGATTTCTTTTAACGAATAAAAGACCCGTTGTTAATTTATCTTGTTTCCATTCGTGAGGATCAAATCGGAAAATTTGTGTTAAAGAGGATGTCAACGATATCTAAGAGTACGAATTGGCCGTGTAGTGGGTTGTACTTCCTTGACGGTCTATCATTAAAACCATTACGATTTAGTATGACTGGCTACACCTATCATACGCCAAACGATTTCTCGTTTCCACCGTGAAAAATTAATTCGTTTCTATCGTCAAGGTATTAAATGGCGGCTTAATAATGAAATATCTTTATATAAATAAAAAAAAAAAAGACCCAAGGCCCGTTATGGCCTCCACGGTGATATTATCAAACGGATGGGCGAGTAAAAATTTCGTGGTACCCTCAACTCGAGCGTAGGCCGCAATAAAGGTTAATAAAAGAAAGGAAAAAAAATTAATCGATTCCATAATTAAATGCCTAATGCTACTTAATACGGTTGTTAGTGTCACATCTTAAAAGAAAATGAGTTGAAAAGTTGGACAGGTATGAATGATTGCAGTTCACAACAAGTTGAAATTATTTGTAATGAAGAAAGATGGTACCGGGGAAAAAAAAGGGAAAAAAGAAAAAGAAAGAGGAAAACGAGGCTGGGAAATGTGAGTGACAGCTTCAACATACATACTGACGTGTATTAATGGCTCGAGAAAGCACGATTCATCACTCTTTATGTCAGAGTTGAGCCCCTCTTTCCATCCGACCTCCCCGACACCCTTTGCCCACCCCTTCATGAATGGAGTTGCTTTCTGCATTTTAATATTTTCACTTGCTCTTCCCCGCGACTAGTTAAAAATCTCAGGTGACGGGAATGAATTTTCAAAACGAACGATAATCAAACCAAAAGCTAATCTCTTGAGGTCATTAGAATTACCCAGACGTAACGGGGCAAGTTATAAACATATAGAGTATATTCCATAAATCTTAATCTTTCTTTTTCCCCGTTATTAATTTTGAAATAATTAAAATCTAGCATGAATTGGGTCAGTATTTATATCTTAATCAATGTTTTAAAACCCTGCGTGGATTTTATAGCCCACGAACGAAGCCGTAGTGCATGAAAAAAGTTAAATTCCAATAAATTTCAAAAAGACCATTGCTATTTATAATCGCATAAAAAAATTGATATATTTTTATTTTAATGTCCTCGTCTAAAGAAATATTAGGCGCTCGCCCCCGCTTCTTAATTAGTTTCCATCTACAAAAAAATTTATAATCGATCTGAGCCGGGTAATTAAATTATTTCCCTTTCAACGGTCTCTCGTTTTCTGAGTTAATTACTATACATTTTGACGTGCATGAGATAACGACGCCAAAAAAAAGAGAAAAAAAAAACAGCAAGTTGATTTCACCACCTACGAATGCGCGCAACGTTCAATTAATACCTGAAAATATAAACATCAATCATAAAACATTAAACATGACAGATTCAATTATTATTATATGACACGCATGCGCACAGGGTGTGACCGCTCATTCATTTTTCAAACATGTAAATGTATTCTGTTTCATTGTCTTCTTTTGACGTGATTTACAGAGGAATAGAATTATGTGTTATTCCTGAGAGGTTAGAACGCGGTTTTTATGGTCGCTGTGAATTATAATGCGAAGGAAATTACCGTTTTTTTCCTTACTTCATTTGAATTCGAACGAAATGAATAAGCAGAAATGCCGGTTCAAGATTTCCCGTAATACAGGCACACTTATCGAAGCGACTGTAACAACTTTCAATCAAATAAACTACTAAACAAAAAAATGACGGGTGGGCATCTCAAGATGTAAACATAAGCAGGATATTTAAATTAGGATTTAGAATATTAGGATATTCTGCGGAATTCTTCGCAAGGATTTTTCCTGGACTTCCCGTTCCTTGCTTATCATATGAGTAGATGCTGCAGAAAGTTTTCACGAATGAATGCAAGCTTTAAACTTGGTCAAGATCGACTTCAACAAAATAACCATTTCGGGTTGAAAGAGAAGCCAGTTGGTAAGTTAACCTTTTTATATGAAGAGCTCAAAGGTTTCCCGCAAGTTACTACGTTCAAAATCAAAAATTTATCATTTAATTTGTGCCCTGGAATTCAGATTGAATGAATTTATCGGCTCGACAAAAACATCAACTTGTGATTTCTTTTTTATTAAAAAATAATTGTTAAACAGAAAATGTCTCTACTTCGAATAATGCACCAGATACAAGAAAAATAAGGGAGAAAGAAAAGAAAGCACTAGCAAACTTAACGCCTATTATTCCACTTTGGTGTGGTGTGTCCCCCATTTTAACTCCTCAATATAGTTTTATACCCCTGGCGAACGCTTTGTCATACACATAAACTTCCATTAGTTGTCATTTTAGAAATAATGGACGCGTAGTAAAAACTCATAAATCCGGCCATTATAAACTGAAAATCATAAAATTTTATTTTTACGGTTAAAGATACTTTATTCGCCGTTAAATCTTGCTCAATCGGTCATAATTGTCAAATTTATAACTGATACAGTGTTCATAAATAAATTGCTATCGTCAACACAAGCATCAAAAACATTGCTGCATGTGCGCAAAACTTTCTCGAGACAGTCAGTTAGTGGGACGGAATTACCTACAAACGAAAAGTCTCGTGAATCAGAACCAGCAAGTAGCATGGGACATGACCGCCTCCTACACGAGATACTCCCCGTCAAAGCGAATGCTTTTCAACGATGTCTACGTCTTGCTGTGAGAAAGGACCACACGAAAAGACCTCCATCTCGGATAATAAACAATCTTGCGCATGCTTTTTTTTCGATATTCCTTCATTTCAAATGTTTAGTTCCTTTCCGATTAAAAAGAGGGACGCTGACAAAATGCAGATGGTTACGTCAATGTTAGGAAAACAAAATGTCATAACTTTTTTACCCTAAAATCAAACATTTGGATTATTTCAACCGTGCATTTACGATTATAGGTCGCCGATGAGTCGAAAATTTTAATGGTTCACTCAAAAAACTTTGTAAATTTGCGTCCTGAACTTAGATAAACGTACCGACAAAAAAAGGTCTTTAATATTTTTTAATAAAAATGATGAAGGAAGACATACGAAGACACGATAAGCTCTAAGCCTGGTAAGCTTGTTCTATACGTCAGATAAAATACTTCTGGTTGTTATTAAATCATTATAATAATCTTTTGATCGATGAAGTTCTAATAATCTTGCTCCCACACAATAAATTTTGATTTACAGCTTTTTATAACCATGTGTAATTATTTTTTTTCTCAATGTACTTAATCTGTTATGATATCTGGAATCTCTAAAGACTAAGCCGGGAGAATACACGGAGTCGAGTCTTGATTAGAACTGGGAGTGGTAGTCAAAATCGACAGTCTAGCTAAAGAACCCAAAGCAAAGGCTTGGTCCATAATTTTAAATTCAGCCAAGACGGCGGGGTTCCTATCAGACATTTTATTTTTTCTAAAATACTAAAACCTATCAAAGAAAAACTGAACTTCTTTCGAAATTTCTGCAAAACGATGGTAATGAATCGTGTAGATGCAGATAATTCGTGAAACAATGAACGGGCTGGAAATCTCGAAACGATCTAAGAAACGAGGAATAAATATCCAACAAAAAACAATCGAGCCGAAGCCGAAGCTAATGCTCTTGATTATCTCCGTCCCTACGGGGACGAAAGAGGAGAGTCCGGCACACAGATCAGGTGCTCCCAGCATCCGGAGCTCAGTGAGTTATGAGATGAAAACCAGCTAGAGGTCAGAGAGGGCTGAACCAAGAGTTTCACCGAGGCTATAAATCAACCCTCCAAAGATATCTCAATTTCTACGTAAACAGTTTTATTTATTGCTTCCTATTAATTTGACGGAAACACTTTCGAGAATGAAAAATGTTTTACTATTTTGTATAGTTCGTATGCTTTGTTCAAAATAATTGTCTTCACTTTTTCAACGTCAAACACACTTGTCGCATATACAATTTGTTTTTGTCGCTGAAACGATAATATGTTCTGTATTCAGTTTAACAGCAAAAAATGCTAAACTTTGCCTCTTGTCCTTTCCTTTTCCATCTTCACCCCCACCTATTTTTTTTAAAAGAGGAAATGATGCGTTGCCTACCGCAAAATAAAAATGGCCGACTGAAATTAGAGCTGAATTGAAATGCTTATCCCGTTTACAACGGGACAACAAGCAAATGAGCGATGATTCTGGTCCACAGGAAGTTAATGACATTAATGACGACTGGGCGCAACCGTCAGGTTTATAATTGGGGTAAGAAAAGTGGAAATTAAATAATGGGCGAAGGCAAACTGGGTGCAGGTTGAAAAAGTTTTAAAAAAATTGGCACACCAGCAGCTGGTGTGCCAATTTTTTTGCACACAGCACATGCGGCGAGCTGCATTAAAAATCGTTTTTACTTGCTTGTAATAATTTGGCACGAGCGCGGCTGCCATTTCTGGAGCTCCTCCATTTTACTTCATTAGCAGCCAGAATTCGATCGTTTTTAAAGACATTATAAGAATACAGCTGTTATTTTAGTTAACTGCTGAACGAACCTCCTATTGATATTACAAGAAAACCAATATTGGCTTGATATTTTTATCCAGAGTTTGAAAGAATTTTTTTTAAAGTTCATACTTACTTTAAGAATCTCGTAAGAAAAATAGGGAAAATCAAGTTTTTATCTATGCGACCAACTGGTAGATTTTAAACGCTTTTTGACCGCTGATGGACTCAGCAACTATTGGATTGGTCCAGAACTCGATTACCGAAAGTTCGAAGACTCTATAAGTTAGAACGCCGAAACCTCCTTTTTATTTCTACTCGGCACAATCATGAAGCCGCCGATGCACAAAACAGCCAAAGTTGTAAATATCTGGAGCAAGCTTCGCTAGAGTATAGGAAGTTTAGCTGAACAGCTACGATCATTCAGCAGTCTCTTCGCCTATAAGAAAAAAATAAAACGTCAAATTTTTAAAATGCGCAAAGAAAATTAAAAAAGAAAAATATGCTTAACAGGTCCTACGTATATTAATAACAATAAGGAAGAGGTGTTCTTAGACCAATAATTATGTGCAACGTAACTTCTAGCATATAATCTACACACACCCTGGTATACAAAATACTAGGTGATAAATTTGTATTAATAACTAATGTCTTCGTCGTTAATTGATACATTATATTTTTATGTGATAAACAAGTCGAGGTCAATGGATGAATGATTTAAGTAAAAAATAATGAAAAATTATCATTAGTAAATACGTTGCATCAGCAGCGTAGCCTCAAGATATGTAGGTCGCTTTTTCGGGGTGGATCGGTTGAGAAAAAAAAAGAGGAAAATTTGGAAACGGACTGTTGAAAAGAAAGGAAAAAGAATGGTGTAGACTGTGGAGATAGTTCCAACAAGATAAACGATCCATCGCGACGTGAAATAACCTTTGTGCAGAAATAAATTTTCTCAACTGCGGGAATGAATGGTGTTCTGCGAACATGTTTCTTCGTCTTCTGCTTTCTTTTACAATCTCCCTACATCGTTTCAACTAATCTGTCTCCTCAAACTATCTTTCTTCTTTTTCTTCTTCTTTCTTTTTCTGTTTTTCTTTTTCTTAGAAACAGAGCCACCTAACAGCTCATCACTCTTATCCTTTTTGTTTATGAAAAGAAAGCCGTGCCCGAATCTCACTCCAGAGGAATAAAAACTACTTAGAATATTCCGTCGAGAGAAATTAAATTATACGATCATTCCAGTCTTATGATTCCGCTCTTGTAAATTTAGCTTCGTGCCAGTTTTTTTCCTTTTCCTTTTTTCGGAGTCGTTTGCTTAACTCGTTTTTAGTACATTAGCCTAAACAAAACCGACGTAATCAGACTCCCGACTGTGTGCTGCTAAACGGGTCTTTCCGGAGCGAAATCCCGATCGATTTCCGACGTAGAGGCGCTTCCACACGGAGAAAACCATTATTTTCACGTGTCAGGTCGCACTAAAATATCTATACGTAATATGTTTTTTTATTATGTCATATTTTTTGAAGTATGGTATATAGTGTGCAGACTTTGACGTACCGCCGCCTATCTAACGACCTCTAGTGATTTATGAGCAATTTTGAGCGCTACTTTTAATAGCTTTACTTCTATATTTTGTCTTTATCGTGGAACAGAATCGGTCATAACTTTTATTTTGACTTTACTTTTAAATATACCCCCTCCCTTCTTTCATTTCTGCATTTTTATGACATGTGATAAACTCTTCGAGCGAAGGGGTCATATTGTTTAATCACCAGGGGCGAGGACAGGATGAACAAAAGGTTGCAATAAATAAAAAGATAGTTGTAAAACTTCATTTATAAACTCAAATTACACGATCGAGGAAGATAGAGGAAAAAGAGAAGGGCAAGCAAGAGGTAACGCGGGTTTTCCGAACATCTCAAAAGGGCTAACTGGTAGCGAATTCAACGCTATGCAAATAAGACTAATAAATTCGTTTCAACCGAGCACATGAATTAATGTTCCCATTATAGAAAAGAAAAAAGCCTTAAACCATAAGTTGGCGTCGACGCATAACAGAAGACATGAAAGAGTAATTTGCGGTAATTAACACGTAAGTAATGGATAAAAAGTGAAGCTTGTATCTTTCATGTCATTATTCAATTACTAATGGATTATAATGATGCAATCTTGGTTTCAAGTCAATGCGGCCGCCATCTTTTTTCTTTTTAGATCTTTTTAATGAAACTTGTTGAAAAATAAATCACAATGCGATTTTTGTCCGTAGTAGAGAGTGATTAGCCCACTTTGATTTCGGTGAAATAAAATTAGAAGATTTTGAGAGAACGAATGAAGAGCGGAGACATTCTGCATCATAAATTCGCTTAGCTTAGCGCACCTGCAGTTTTCCCGTGCAACAATGTACATGGCAAACTGATGGAAAGAAGACTTTGCCTCTCTAAATGAATGAAAAGAAAAATCTCATCCTAAAATCTTTCCCTTAGACGGCGGCTAATCGACCTTCTTCCTCTCTCCTTGGTAATACCTAAGGAATTACTGACTTTTGCATGAGAGTTAGATAGTTTTACCACTTTTTCTTGTAATCTGTTAATGCTGTATCCTAATTTCCACCGGGCATTTCTGCAACGCTCGCCTACAGTTTCACGGCAAACGGGAAATCTTTCAAAACACTATACCGATTTTCAAACAGTATCCAAAGCAGACATGGCAACTCCTCCTCTTTTTTAAACATCTATTTAATTCGTAGAATTGCTTTTTTTCTCGATATGCAATCAAAACAGATTACTGCCTTCGCTTTCCTGCCTCGTTTACGATTCGACCGATTTCAAAGTTAATGAATAACCACGCAAAGCTTCATTATACTAACTTCAAGTTCGTTAACACTTTTACACCTTATAAGTAATACTTATAAAGAGAAATTAAATATTTACGTTTGGAAGTAAATGGCGATCTTAAAGTCGTTATAAACCTAACGAGTACCTGTATAATTTTCACACATTTTCCTTCAGCAAGGATATACGATGCGGGTTCAACACCTGGTGCAATAATTTAAGAAAAGAAAAGCAAGATCGCTCCTACACACGTAGATCACGACCTCGATCTTCATCTCTTTACTCCCCTCCTTCCTCTTTGTTGTTATATTTTAGCAACTGTTACCGATTTGCCCGTCGGATAGCCGAGACCACCACCGTGGAAAAGACTTATTGCAACTTATTCAATTGATGTTATCGATTATTATTGTTTCGGCATCTGCCACTTCCGCCTGGGTTATTTTCCAAGGATTACAAGAAATCTTATAGAAAAGAAAATTGAAAATGAAGGAAAAGGAATAATTAACTGTCTCATTGAAAATAAGGATGTAACTTACGCTTGCATTGAACTCAGCAAAAACCGCCTTGTTATTTGTTACAAGATTTAAAATAAGCGGTTTAAAAAGAATAAGACAGGACCATTGTTGAAATGGAAACCCACCTTTAAGCAATAATATAAATTTATTTTTCTTATCCATTTATTTCTAAAATAAGTCATTTTTATTATCTGAGAAGAGTCAGTTTTTAAGTAAATAAAAGTCTAAGGGGTGCCCAAATGACTATTATATGATTATTTTTATTCTTGTTGTAATATCTCACACATCCAGGTTTTTTATTGTAATTTTACATTAACGTTTTGGGCCTTTGGTGAAGTGTTTATTGATGGTAATGTTCTTCAGTAGGGGTTCTTTAAATTTTTCCAGCTGCATTCTGATTAGCAACCGGTTAGATGACTTAAGGCCCCTACGCACGTACAAACAAGTTTGACTGATTTGCTTGTCAAACAATACTGAACAACAAGATGCGGCTCCACACTTGCAATTTTGTTTGCGCAAACTTTGTTTGTGCCATCATCTTCAACGATTTGCTGTATGGTGTGGAGCATCAATATGTTTGCACATACATATTTGATAAAGAAGTCAAAGTTTATCCTCCAGACCGTGCGACTTGTTTTCAAACATGCTGGTAAAAATAAAGTTTGCGCAAACTTTACTTCCCGTGTGGATTCGTTAAAAGTTTGCTCAAACATTTGCGCGCGCAGTACTCATAGGGGTGAACGTACAAACATGGCGTGCCTCCACACAGTTTGTAGATTCACTTCCACGATGCCATCGAAAAAAAAATCGCGGCCGCGATAATCATGAACCATTTTAATAATCAGTTTAAGGTAGGAAAAAAGAATAAAAAAGTTTGGTGCAAGGAGTGGTTGCAAAAAAGAAGCACACTGTCGCATTGTAATGTTGTGAAAGAGTTGAGGAAATCATCAAGAGAAGATTTAAAAAATTTTTTAAGAATGGACAATTTTATTGCAGTGAACCGATTAAAATCCGGAGGCCCACGAAGTAGGGCCTTTCCTGCATCCAATATTTTTTATTTTTTTTCCGATTAATTTTTCAATTTCTTTCTAGTGATGTCGGCATCTCTTTGAAAAAGTCAAACCGTTTTAACTTTTTTCATTTTGTTTGCACAAACATTTTGCACAAACTTTACTAGCCTCCACACACGATTTTCGGTCTTAAAATGATTTCGTTCATACAAAACAGTCAAACAAAGCATAGTGTGTGGAGGTGAATCATGATTGCACCAACAAATTCATGGGAGATGTTTGTAAAAACAGATTTTTACACTTCCGACTTGTTGTGCGACTTTTTTAAGTAAATAATACTGAGCGACAAGATGGATCGTCTGGAGGCACAGCATGTTTGCACAACAAATCTTTGTAAATAAGTCATTCCAACATGTATGAGCGTGTGGTGCCTTAAGTTTTGGCATGTCAAATTTGTTTGCACAAGCAAATCAGTCAAACTTGTTTGTACGTGTGTAGGGGCCTTTAGGTAAAACCTAATACTTTACATTCCAACTAAAATCGCTATTAAATTTTAATTTGAATTAAGAGAATTCTTTTTGTTTGAAGTAAAATTGTAAACACGAGACAAATCCTCAGTTTTGTGAGGAAAAAATTATACTTAAGTCCAGAGCGGTTCTTTTAGACTTTGGAATAATCAACTGCAAATTCGTATCATTAGAAATAAAGACTTTCAACTTGCAGAGAGCTGAAATTTTGAATATGTTAGGGGAGCAATACTTAAGAAAAATAAAATTTAAATGAATTTAGCCGATTTTAGACAGGGCTAAGGGAAAGCTGCGGTCATTGCATGGGCTTTATAGTGAGCTAAATAAAAGATCTAGAGTTTCCCTGTTTCCTCCATTTACCTTTCTCTCTATTGAACTTTAACGTGAGTGCTTGTCACACACGACCTCTACAACCTTAACTGTCCCAGCATCATTACTCTATAAGAAGTACCTTAAGGTCTACCCTGAAAAGCTGGATAAAGCATAAGCTATTTAGTCCGAATCCTTATTCTTACGTCGCTTTCTGACAAAAAAATGAAACAGCTAAAGTAAACTCTTGCAATTCCACAGGTTTTTATGATTGTTTAGAGGGAAACCAAACGCAATATTTCAATTATCCAGTACAAATCGGTAAAAAATTGAAAATGAAAGGTGAAAGAATCAAAATAGATGGAGTCGAATGGTAGACAGTGGAAAAAGAAGAATATGGCAAGGATTAATGGGCAAAGTGGGACAGAAAGAGCGATAAATTCCCGCCCGAGAAATTATTACAACGCGTAACTTGTGAAAATATGACACCGTCATAAATCTCGTAAAGCGAGGAGGAAGGTTCGATTGCACCGCCATTTCCCCTGCGGTTCAGTTCAAGTTGCACGGCAACTAAGAGAAAAAACAACCCCCTCAGAGGCGGAAATCAAAAAAGCACCACCGGTTTCCTTTACGAAAACGTTTTTTGAAAAATGAAAGTAGCGGTCTCACCGGAGGCCGCATAAATTGATACGAGTAATGGACTGAAACCGAGTGTCATGCCACTCAAGTGGAGTCCATAAATTACACGGACTTCGTTACACTAATGTAATAAAGATTTCGAAGCAAGGTGTGTCCGTATCACCGAACCTGGCATCGTATCAGACTCACAACATGATAACTTTTTTTTACCTTCATTTTTCTTTCTACACGACTACCGGACCGAAAATCATGTTTAGATAATACAAGGATTAGGAAAAAGTACTTACCGGCTGATTAATCAAAATAAAAGCTTAGGAGCTAAATTCAATCCCTTTTCCTCTTCTTCTTCCATCGCTTTTTATCCCTGAAAAGAAAACAAAAGCCTCGTTAGTGAAATAAAATTTTTGAGCTGGAAAACGACTGACACAAACTGAAGGAATACCTGACAAAAAATAACAAGGAAAAAAAGGTGTTGGGAAAACGTGCCTGAAATTGATTTATATCGAGATGTTTGTTTTTGATAGGTAACTGAATGATGTTTTGAAAGCGAAACAAGGCGTGAACCAATTAAATTTTCCATCTTGTAGCTCCTTAAATTTCTTTTACAGTCTTCATTAACAACAGAAGAGACAACCTGGGTGGTCTTCTTTTTATTTTATATCCACTAAAGCCTGAAATAAGTACCTTCAATTTTTCTATCAATAGTTTGTTTTACTACGGAACAAAAGAAAACACCTGACAGGACATAAAGCGCGAGATCTTGTTTACGCTTAGGCCCGCCTTAGATTTATTCGAGCCGATCACCCTTTTCCACGGTGAAGCCTGTAAACCTTATTAAGACGATCACGTCTAAGACGTGACAAAATATTTATTATATACTCGTATCTTGCGCTATATATCGAAGAAACCGTTTTATTAGATGTATGTGTCGATAATTTATAGTATAGAATTTAAACGATATGAACCTACAAAACAGTTACAATCACAGAGATAAATTATGGTCGATTCAAGTATCGATTTATGTGACGGCCTGATCAAGGGTAGTCGTTTCTAATTTTACGATACCAGTTCAATATAATATAACTTTATGGATAATTTGTTTCGTCTAGTAGTGTTTTTTTTCTCTTTTTTTCCTCTTCAGTATATTTTTAACGATACCGACACAGTTTCGTGTCTTTTTATGGTTTCGCAGAGATGCCAAAGGCGAAATAAGTCAAATTTAAGACTCTGGTTGAGTTATACGTGCTAGGAAAAAGATTGCAGCGTTGAAAGGAAAAATAAATAATGACATAAAGAGAGAAAATTATTAGCATGGCAAGCCTCAAGTAATAGAATAATGAAACTTATTGCAAGATTTTAATAAATTTTATGACTGAAGTGAAAGCATTTCACAGCTTTTCATGGCAAATGCTGCGTAAATAACTTTGCTTGACACTCACGTTGTAACAAGACAAATCATAAAAATAAAATAAAAAATTAAAGAGAGTGACCAAGCTTGCCAAAACCATCAAAACTTTAAGAGGCTTTGTTAACATTAAATCAATCGACCATTACAACGAACTTAAATAAGCAAAGCCATAAGAGGCATCAAGCTTTAAGCTTCATAAACCAGCTTTTCATAAAAAGCTACCGTTTATTTTTGTAAAGTGAAATTATTAATTTAATTAATTTTATAGAATTCATTTTTCTTAAATTTAAAAATTTTTTAACCTTAACGTTTAACTCTAACATAAAAACTCGTATAAATTAAGAACAGCGGTTGATTGAAACCATAAATAGACAGTTCGCCAGTAAAGCATAGAGGAAAAGAGAAAACCGAAAATGTCAGATGTCACGGCAGCATTGCACATGAAAACAATACAGCGACAGTAGTATTATGTGTCTGTCACTGCACCTGTCTTGGTTTTAACAGAGCCTTGTTTTTCCTTGTATTCTCTTTTCTTTTTTTCCCATGACTCACGACAAGGGAAAATTACGTTACTCGGATTTCTCTGTCGTAAAGGAAAAAAGAGAAAACAGAGGAGTTGTAGACTTTTAGCTGCCCCGTAATGACAGCCATGTGGGTTAATGCACAATCGCGTATAAAGCAGTCGAGTATATGTTATTCAAGTGACTTGTGAATGTGACGTCACCGAAGTCATTTGTATCAATTTTGTGAAATAATAATGTCTCTCGTCCTGCTGTCTTCTGCTTTTATTAATAATGTCATTTCCTTATTTTCGTAATGGGATCTTTTTTCTCGTATATGTTTATATCAACCGAAGAAAGCGGATTATGTATGAGTTATGCTGGAGCATATGGACCTTAAGCTATCAATCAATGTCATTAAACATGAACATCATCTTTAGAAACCTCATTTTTAAAAAAGATTCATATTCCGAAAAAAAAATCTTTTGTGAAAAGGAGATGGATTATTATGATGACAGCTAGCTGTGTGGCCTTCAGTTCATCCTACTTTATTTTTTTTTCTTTTCTTAATTTCAGCACCTCTATGCTTAAGCTAAACGTGGTATACTTTTACTCTTCGGTCGTTTTTGAGGAGCACTCTTGATGTTGACCGACTGTCATTCAAACGGTCATCAATAATATACACTTCATGAGAGGTTTTTACAACACTGTTATTTGATACGTTTTTTTAAAATGAAAAATTCAGTCATGCCTTCTTTTCTGGCGGTTTTAATGAATGAGGAAGTAATTTAATTGAACAATGACGCAGCGTAATCTTTTTTGAGGGTTTTTGAAAAAAATATCAACACTTAACTTTCTGGCCCAATGGCCCAGCCATTTGCTCACATTATTCTTTCAGGATCATCATTCATTTTTTCCTAAGCCAAAAATCTAGAATAAAATAGAAATGAGCTAATCCTAGCTTAATTCTTGCTACAAAACTAAAAAATAATCCCTAAAAATCTTGATGAATTCTACTTAAATTTCACAAAATTAAACGTTGATGTTTTTAATTACCTAACATGAACATACGATATTCCCAATTTCTAAAGTTGTAAAAAAAAGCTTCCTGATTATCTTAATTTTCAAACTTTTTAATTAAATCAAGGTAACAACTTCATCATTTTTGGACAAAGAAGATGGTTTTACGGTAAGTCATAAATCTAAGTGCACTTGATTTCACATCTACTTTCAATAATTGCAATAATCCATAATTTAGTTTATAATCATATTTTTCAAACATTAAATTTCAAAACTCTAATTCACTTTAATTGTAATTCGTCATAAAAACATGCTGTTTATATGCCATTGCCATCATTAAATGAATAGTATGATGTACCCTGTGCATAGGGCAAGGCTAGCCTTGAATATGCTCTAATTTAGGACACAGGCAACTAAAACTAAAATTGTCACCTGAAACTTACGTACACGGCAACATCTGATCCTAATAAATATCTATTCTTACAATATACACTTACACACTACACTATTACCAATTTCTTCCAAAAGAGCTCAATTTATAGTACATCGACTTATTTTTTTAATAGTAACCAATGCATTATTTTCTTAAAACGAATAATTTTATGTGACTAGTATTTTTTTGTTTACATGAAATTGAAAGTTGCTGTAGGTGTAATTACCATTTCTATAAATATGGGATGATAGAAGATAAAACACTGATTTGCCCAAAATGACAAAGTAATACTTTTAAGATAAAGAAAAAAAATGCACAGCAGTTGAAAGGAAATTAGTTTCATTGTACGATCAAATTAAAATGAAAATTTTAACACTCCTAGTTTGTAATTGTAGAAACGAAATGACAAAAAAGTCACTTCTCTCACATGAGTAAATGTGTAGTTAAGCTTTCACCATAAATAAGCTCTAACCAACAAACAGGCTTGAGACTTGCACCGTCTCATCCCATCAACCAATTGCACTGCAAAATAAAATACTTTCTTGTGAACATAATGAATTGAAATAATCTATAAATCCATTATCATTATGCATCCTTATTACTCAATAATGAGAATAACCACTAAAATGCTACGGTAAGGGGGAATTTTGCATGTACCTAATGCATTTCATTTTCCAGAATAAAATTAATATTATTTGTACTTAGCTAATTTCTAACCTCAAAGTCAATCCCCTTCAGTTAACATTCCGTTTGATCTTGATATCACAATTTGTTTACGAAAATGCCGTGCATTACCTCAGATTTGTTTAAATGATATCATGACAAAGTACTTACTTACGTTTCCTTCAAGAAATTGAATTTTCACGATTACGATACTGATAAAGAAAAAAAATGCTCAGCAGTAAAAACCGCGATTTCATCTCGATGGTTAAATGGCGAACAACCGCCTTCTGTTTTGGATTCGAAATGGCGGTGACAGTCAAGTTGTGTATTTAAAATTTAAACCGCCAATTTATTTAATTCTTTCAAAGCGAAAGAGTTTTCATTTAAGTGATAAGTATAATTATTTCCATTTTCGAATAAAAATTGATGAATTAAAAATGGATCAGCCGTCAGTCGCAACTAAGTATAATCATTTCAAGTAATTAAAACATTTTAGATGTTTTATTTAGATGTAGAAATGGCCAAAAAAAAAGGACTTTTACCGAAAAAAAATTCAGATTAATAAATAAAAACAAGGCTCAAGTAGAGTCGTTCCAGTACGTATTCAATGTTTAGGGCGCAAAAATAAAAAAGCTGCTTACCTATATGTTGCTGATTTTCTCCAGAGGTTAATAATTGTAAGTCTATCTAAAATCAAATCTCGTTTTCATTTTGCATAAACTGAGATGCCTATAAATCAGGATTGCTGATTCCAGTAGGTTCTCTATTACACAACAGATTTCTCCTGTTTCTGCCTTTAGGCTCCATTTCAGCGTCGGTAGCTCATTCCTCTGTAAATTTACAAGATTTTATTTTTAGTCAAATGCATTTTCGTTTCTTTTTCACTTTTGGTTGATCATAAGTAAGATTAAGAAAGTTATAAAGCGAATTAGCATTGGCAAAGGCTTACAGTAAAAAATTGAAAAGCGATTATTTGCTGGGGTTTCAGTTTTAATGGCAAGTATTCTCATTGGTTTATTTTCCAAAGAAATTGAGCTGACTTACTAGTTGATTATTTAAGTATTTTATGACCTTATAAATACTATTGCTTTTATTGTGAAAAAGTCAAGTTTTCTATTAATTTAATGCTAATCTTAGTACAACCTTATAAATAACAAAAAACATTGTTAAAAAAAATAGTTCTTTTGAACATGGAAATTTATAACGTGGCAGTAAAAAGTTTTATTCCCTTGTAAAATACCATCTCGCAAAAAAACCGAACCACTTGAAAAACCGCTATTTATCTGTTCAGGAGAAAGTTTTGTCAGTCTCAAAACGCTCTCAAAAAAAAAAAAAAGGAAAAAAGTAAACCTATATGAGTGATAATAGAAAATGATTTACAGGATTTTAACACGCCTAAAAAAGGTACCTGACTATAAATATATGAAAATAAAAAATTATAATAAATGTGACTTAGTCTTGATTTACATTTCTGGTCCCCATAAAATGCGTTTAGCGATATAATAACCTATGAAATGGGTGCAATAAATAACAATCATAGGTGTACACTTAGTTTCGTGCTTTACCTTTTTCTTCGATAATCATTTATCCTTCTGCGAAAAAGCTGAAGTAAAGTTGGTGGGAGGTGTACATTTTATTATTTATGTTTGTAGGTTCCCAGTCCGACCGCTTTACAATTTTTTTCTTTATAACTAACAACATGAATATGAAAATTTGAAACGGTTCAAGTTTCCTGACTGTCTGTCAGTCTTCCGGTCTTCATTAAGTATTTTTTTTCCTATTTCGTGCATCGTGAAGTTTAGGTTATGTGAAAGGTCTGGTATAATAAGGCAGCAGTAGGTACTCTTTTTTTTCTGTGCTGCGAGCGTGTTCAGATGAGGGTTACAAGTCTTTAATACCCTAATATAAAATGTTCGGTAAAGTATAAGAGAGATATCCCGAGTCATAATGATTTATAAGCGAGATAGGAGTAAAAGAAACCGACGGAGATATATGCTTTAAGATAGCATTCTCCTTTATCGCAGACTCCATTACAACGTATGCGACTGTTTTTAAACTATGAAATTTTCGATGAAAAAAAGCGTATAATGTATCAGGATGTTAAAATAGTGCTGTATATTTTTTTCATTTAGGTTTAAAATAAAGCAACGAAAATCCTTGAATTGGTGAAGAACCATTGTGAATGTGAATGAATTTGTGTTCAAAGAAAAAAAATAACAGCGACAATCTGACGCCAGGGGTGAAGTTTCCGCAAAACCTACTGAGAAAGAATAACAAATAAATTGATCAGATGTTATTTCTTTCGGTAATGCTTTGTGCCTGAATGAAAAAGGTACTAGGAATTTGTTTGGTTTTTGTAAGAAGAACCTGATTTTAATACTAAGTTTTGAGCTAGGCGAGTGCCACTTTAGACACTCATCATTATAGGTCAATGTTTAAGGCTTAAGGTGCCTCATTCATACTCAGAAGTCTAGTTGTATTGAAGGTACTAAACGGCTCTAATTTCTTTCGATCCCCTTCGATCCCCTCCACTGTCCTATGTCATATGTGTCTTATGAACTTAATACGATTAGGAAAAAGATTTTAAGAAGAAGATTATAAAAGGAACGAGATAATTTTTAGGTTAGCAGCAATTAGTATGTGTTGAGTCTTGACTTGGTGGCACAGTAGTGGATTTCATATTTTCGTGCCCAACTCAGTCAAGAGTCTAAAATCCACGTTCCGGTTCGATTTTCGCGACCGAATTTTACTTCTGACCATCCATGTCTGTGTCATAGGAAAATAATTCGAGATTTTAGAAAACACTCGTACTGTCGTTTGGACTTTGTCTCTCTTACAAGGTTTTGACGGCAGCAAGTAGTAACTTGGCAAGTAGAGCGAACCCCTCTATTTGCCGTTCAGGTTCAGGTTCGCCACAGCTTTATCCCTCGTATTTGTGCATTACATTGGCGTATTGCACAGTTACGTGCAGACTGCAGAGAGGTCGCCATTATTCTTTTAACGAGTCTGGCATACGGAATCCAGTTTGGATTTCGAAACTATAATCCTACAAAACTTCGGTTTTTAGAAACGAAAAAATCCAACGCATGGTTAGCCCTCTGGCTGCAGAGTGGGCCAGAAACGCCTGAAATAACTAACTTTTGGTTTTGCTTTTTTCGTTTAAAGAGTACCTATCAAATTATTGTAGTGAATAAAACAATTCCTTTTTCAGTAGCGCTGTCGTGAGTAGGGGACAAAACAACAAGATTCATAATTAGAAAAAGGTAAGTCTATTGCGTCCATCCATGAATCTAAAAAATTCTAGACCACAGTTTTTGCTAAAAAAAAAAATCATAGGCTTTATCAATATCATATGACCAAGAACTTACCTCAAATCAGCTATTTTCCATCAATGCTCTGCAGCCCTTATTCACTTCCCTTTATAGTCCATTCATATTTAGCACCATCTATTCCCATCGCAATGTTTTAGGGTGTTTATGAAGCTCCTGCCTCGTTCATACCCCAAAGGAAGGTATACTTTTTAAGATTAAATTCACAAACCTCATGCGGTCGCGATCAGCACAATAGCACCAGATGAATCATAAACTGAAAAATATGAAACGGGTCTTAATTATTTTTACACTATAGCTGAAAAGATTTTTTCCCAGAAAGAAAAATGACAAAAGGGTAAAATAATAACCTAGGGTGAGAATTGAGAAATCAAAATACCGGTGGGCGGTTTAAAATGTCAAATCATATCAGGGATTGTCGGAAACACAAAAACGTGACGGAGGAAGTGGAGGGAAAAAAATAAAAGGGGGATTTTTATTTTCTGCGAGGAAAAATCTTTATAGGACGTCAGGTTCCGGTTTCCTATGAAAAAATAATTGTAATTAATGAGACCGTGGTTACCGGTCCGGCAACATCTTCAAGCATTCAAAAAAAATGTGTTTTAATGTTGTGTGTGCTGTCACGTCAAATACGTCATATCCCTCAGATGATTGAAACATCGTGGTACATGTAAACCTTATTCGTTAACTTTTTAATTGCATTCAATTATTCACAATCCTTTCATGCTCTGATACGTTTTCTAACGTTCCGTCTTGCATTTACACTAAATATCTCATCAGTATCCTTGTTTGATCGTTTCTGACGTGCTATTAACTACTCAAAATTCGGGCTTTCCTTTTTTATTTTTATTCGCTTTGCGGATAAAAACGACTCAAACTATTTCTATTTTTTTCCCAGTAATAATTATTAAAAAAATAATTTAAAGCAATTGGAATGACATTCTAATTTCTTCTCCGCTGCTCTCTCATCGTTCTCTCGCCAAATAAATGCAAAAAAATTTTTAAGAAATTCAGCAATCGATGGTAAAATAAACAATTTTTCAACGGGAAACCAGTTACGACCTTATTGCATCGAATGTATAATATATTTTCTTCCATCCCGGTGTCCGTCATATCGTTTGGAAGGAAACCGAACCAGAAAACGATCGACCTGATATAGTGGAGTAAATTAAAAAATCCGGCTTTTTACATTGTTCCAAGAAGATCTTATGTTTATGAAAAGGGAGAACTTTAAGAAAATGGGGAAACACGATTGGGTTGGAAAGGGAGTCGGCTTGTTCTTAAACTGCAAGTTCCTCGGTGCGGCCGACACGCTAATCCATGTCAAAATGTCAGGACCTCTTTCTTCTATAAACTGTATAATCATAGCATGTCACCTGTCAGCTCTCACAAAGACAGTAAAGAGGCCGACCTTTGGGTTCACGTCATTCCGTTTAGATTTCATCGCTCTATAATGGACATCCTTTCATTTGAGTGACACCTCAGCTTTTTACGTGTTCCTAACACATTCACATCTGTGCTAAGGAGTGTCCGTTCGTTTGTCTTTTTTTAACAATGTTGTACATGTATGTAGATAAAAAAAGAAATGATTGATCTGTTCGATTTTCGAACGTCTATAATATGATGAAGGCACGTGTACCTTTTTACATAATAGAAATCAAGTTCAGCAATGAAAAGTGGCCACTACTGCCGTTACGATTTTTTTAGCATCAGCTTTTAACTCAACACTGGAAAAGACTATACACAACTATCGGTGTGAAAGTCACGTGCCTTTTCATACAAAGCTTTCAACAAGTTTTTGATCTGAATTCTTTTTTTATTCAACCATATAATCAAAAGATGAAAAATTATTTCAACAAAACGGAATAGTTAACAAACACCCACAAAACCGCCATATGAAGACAGATGCAAGTGGCATACAACATATTAAATGATTGACGTACCCTCTTTACATTTTTAATATACTTTTTTTGTTAATGTTATTATTTATTCGAAAACCTTTTTAATCTATTATTATTAACGTGTTTACAGTCTAATAATTAGGATAAACTGTCAAACAAACGAAACGATTTGTTGTACTTTTCGCCAAGTTTTTTTAAAATTTAGTATTTTGCAAAAAGCTTTCTTTCATGATTCATAAGACCACAAGGTCAAGTTCCAAAGATCCTTGCATATTTTGAACAACCAAACCAAGCATAAGATAGTAAAACCTTCTTAGGTCTTTTACATTTACACTCACTAGGAAAAATGTTACTTTTTGATCGGATATTCCCACGCTTACTGTTTCCGCAACTGAACAAGAACAGAAACAATGTAAATGGTGCATAACAGCGCTTTACTATCAAGGCACATGGTTATATAAAATGCTAAGTCGTACCTGGTAGCCACGTTTAGCATCTTTTGCCTAAAAATCGTTTGCTCCCCTGCTTCTCTCAAATAACTAGGTGGGATATACCTTTCAGATTTATTCTGACATTCCCTAAATTTATTTTGTTTAGTTGTCTTCGTCAAACCTTTCAATTTAGTAAGCTCCCTAAAAGTTAACATTTCTGGGCGCTTCAGTTACAAAAATTTGACATGATAAGCGCACGAGCCATATTTCTGAATCACAATAGAAAGAGTAAATCCTACGTCTGAGAAAAGCTTAACCCTCTTCTTCTACCACTTTTATTCCAAAGAAAACACTGCAAAAAAGTCGGAAATAAATGGCGCGATTATAATAAAAAGAACAAGAAAAAGAAGGAAAAAAAGAAGTGTGCAAAACTACAGCCAGAGCAAGATAAAGAATGAAATATTTTACTATCGTCATTTGAAACCATTATATAGGAGGAAATGACGTCAAAACGATGTGGGAGACTCGACAGTTGACAGCACTGTCATCCATCATTGTCTACCAACTTGATAACGAAACGTTCTGTCACCGCCAATTCTAAATATTCACTCGAATACGTCTCAAATAAATTAATTAATTCTCTCCACTCTTCCTCCCGCCTCCTCCTCTCTTTTCTCCTTGTCTCCCTTTTTTTTAATGGTCTATCGTTTCCAAGATGCCCGTTTATTATTATCATCAAACGTTAAAGCTGCGCGCAAAAGGATTACACTCTTACGTAAAATAGATGTATCCAAATGGCATGTTCGGCATCGACAATCCACCAACGTCACATGACTCTACTCTATTATTATTTGGAATGATGTATTTATTTGCAAAGCTGACATTTTTAGTTTGAAAATACAAAATTTATAGGTTTTATTTTCCTGAACATCCTCGTTATTGTCTCCATATATCAACGTCAGCTCAATCAAATAGCGCTCTCTGCCGTTCGAATCAGTCTTTCTCATGTTCCAATTCCCAATCTCATTTTTATCGTTCTTCTAAATATTTCGCATGATAAACAGAAGTGTAAATGTGTTCTATCTTTAGAAAAGCTATTGGGGGAAAAAATAGCACCAAGCCAACATTTCAAATTTTACAGTAACTTATCCTCATATCAAATTTTTTAGCGTACCTAGCATCGGCACATAACATTTTCCCGAACAATACAATTTCTCTGGGCGTACCAGTAAAATTAGACTTATTGACTCTTTGACGATTTAGTATTACTTTTCATTTTTTCCCTTTAGACATTTTTTCATTTGCACCTTCTTCTGAACATGTATGTAATGTCCTCGGTAATTTAGTCGTGGCACTGAGATTTCTTAGCCCGTACAAGTGCCTAGCCTGAAGGAAGCTTCTTGCCAATTCATTTTTAAGCAATACTGGAGAATACTCACCTAAATTCCTTATGAGGCTTTTCTTGCAAGTAAAATTTTTGTTCATGTAACTGTGTTGCATTGATTTTCTTTGCAACCACTGCATGCTGATGCTTTATAACTTGATTTTCATTAAATAAAACTATATGATTTCATCTGTTTAACTTCGTCATCCTCGTTATTTGATCACCATCTGAAAAGACAAGAGTATACATTTTATTAGTTTACTTAAAAAGTCTTCAGTGGTCTTTAAGATCGACTAGCTTCTGTTTATAAGCGATGAAGCGGTAAACGAAAACCAGACACCCGGATAAAGATAACACTGAAGTGCTTGATGCTCCTCAACAAGGTGGAATGCCATAAAAGACGCCGCCTATATGGAATTGATGGAAACGGATCATTATGGATCGCGGCTCTATCAAAGACTTTTTATTATGCATGTCTAACAACTGTAATTGAAAACGTATGCTATCTTTTGTCGGCAAAGAATAAAAACCGAGCTTCATGATATCCTTCCTCGTTTATTCTCGTGCCTTTTTACACTCACCTAAAACCATTACATGCTGTCAGTGGTGTATAAGACCCTTTTTTTTAAAAATCTCTTTCTTAGTCCCGTGTAATTAATTTTCTTTTTCTTGAATTCGAGATTAATGACAGGCATAAAGTAAATAAAAATTCCAGGAACGGATGCGGAGATTAAATCGAAATCGCACCGCCCTCTTTAACTAAAACAAAAACCCCCCTTCTCGTTATTTCATTAGGCGGATATCATGTGACAAGTCTATTTCCATAGCATGTAAATGATTGAAAACTTGAAAAAACAGATTTTGAGAGATGTTTTAAAAAGCAATGACAGTTAATGTACCACACCTGTCCGTATTAACACCCGTGGATAAGCTGCCAACGTATAAAGTGCCAAATGGTTCATTATATTAACACATTTTATAGAAATGCGTTGGTAATACTGAACTCGTTTAAACGACTACTTTAACGAGATTTGATAGGGGGTAATTTGTTAGCGATCTTTACTTAACGATGTCGCTTTAAATGCTGGTTAACGGTACGGGTTGTCGTCAGGTGCTTTCGTCTCTGGATTGATTCCATCTTCATTTTTATCCTAATTCCCGATCAATATTTCAAGCTTGGAATGCAAGTTTTTGCTTGTGGCCAGACCGATCAGATACTTTTAATTTATTCGACGCTTTCAATTAAAACACCCATGAAGCTGCATTTATCAGATCACAATAATAATAAACACATCAAATTGAAAAGCGAAAAACCCTGTAGGTGTGAAATGTTTCATATGTAAAGTTGAGGAGCTTAAGAATCGACTCTGTAAACATGTTTTATTGAAAATCATGACAATGATACAAATCTGAATCGTAAGTTTAAAAACGGGAGCCAAACCCTGGTATCGACTTCTTTTCAACCTGTCGCTGGAACGTCTATCGAGTACGCCTCCCTGTTAACTTAACTAAATCGTCCCATGTTTCGTTTTTCATCGATAGGAAATATTCTTCCTCGATCAAGTCGATAGAAAAACTAGTTTTCCAAATGCCAGTCAAAACCAGAAGCAGAATGAAAGTAAGGCACAATTAACGATTGATTTAAACGTCAAGAAATATTTTTTATTGCGGCACACAGCCGTGGACATACAACGGTCAGCTTGGTTTTCCCTTTTTTGTAAAATAACTGTATTAGTCCTTTCTTTTATTATGTTCGTATAGAATCTTTGAACATTTAATTTCGGCGAAGTAAAATTAAGTTTTCATAAAGTTAGCTGTATCATAAAAACAATTGTAATTTATGATTATAAGTACAAGTTCGGGTTTTTTGAAATTATTAACATTGTCATTTTCATAAAGTAAAAATCTACTTCATTTTCAAAATAGGCTATGAAAATTTTTAGGACTTTTAATGAGGCGTATATGTTGTGTCCTTCGTTTCCGAAATTCTTACCGCGGAATGCAAACCAACCCTGCGATGGTCCTAAAGAGACCAAAGAATATTTTGCAACTTTTCAGCAGTAAGGAAAGCAGAAGCAAATGATTAGCAGTCGCAGCTCGTCATGTATCATGCGACTTAAATTTCTTTTAAAATTATAATAGGCAACTTTCAATTATAGCAAAGGATTTAGTTCTGTTGCTTCACCGATTAAAAATGTGATAGTTGATCCAGTTTTTGAGGTCTGAGATTATTATTTTTTATGCTGTCGTCAGCCAAGAAGACTCCAATTTTTTAAAACAAAAACGGAAATCCTGCAAGGCAGTTCTGTAAGATTTCTTGTGCGAGACGCAAGACAAGACACGATGCGAGGCATAAATAAGCCATTTTTTGCAAAATTCGAGACAAGAGCAACCCATCTCTCGTCTTCTTCTTTTCTCGCAGAATCACAAGCTGAGCTAAAGCTAATTTAACTCAAACATGATATCCATAATATCCTCATTCTTGTACTGTAAGAAGGAATAATTCATTCTACATTATTATATTTACAGAAGCCGAGCTCATTAATCGTACATTACTAAATCAGATTGAAATATGATAATGACCACAGTTTCTCACTTTACAAGACCAGAAGTATTTTTTTAAAGAGACAACTTCTACAAAATATCAAAATGTAACTTATCAAAGACCTAAAGCGATTTAAAAATGAAAGGAATGAATATTTATAATATAAAAAAAATTATTTCCACATCTTTATTAAACCTCAGTAGGCAGAAATAACCTCAAACACAAGTTCGAATGCTAAAAAACAAACTAATCCAGTATCTTTTCTCCTTAGGTTCGTCGCTGTTACTTTATAAGTATTATAATTTGGCTAAAAATCAAAACCCATCTTATGTCTAACAGCTACTTAAACGATAAAACGACCGAAACGATCCAAAAATATCATTAGTGCCATGCGAGGCTTTTAAATAAATTAAAACGATACCGATAGGCTAAAATTTATTAAGATGCAAGTTTATACGCATATGCCTTGTGAGTAAAGATAACAAGAAATAAAAATATTATATTAAGATTCAAGTGTAATAATAAAATAGAAGATTTATATTGACAAGAATGTACTTAAAACTGTTAAAAAGGTCAATTTTCTTCAACTTAAAACTTAGTTAAACGGCGAAATCTATAACTGAGTGTTAAATATGCGCTGTAAATATTTCACTTGCCATCATTTTTAGGCGGAATGAATAACCTGAGACTGAAATGAGTTAATCAGATGTTTTCTTCGATTTTTATGTCATCTTCTGCGATTTGTATTGTATTAGCGGTTAAAAATTTATAATCTTATAAAGGGATTGAATACAGAGTGTTTCAGTTTGTTTTTCCCAAAATTAAATTCTTAATTAAATGGCAAAAAAATTTATGGGAGATTTTCTAAAAAAGAAAAAATTAAATTAAAAAAATTATATATCATTTTCGGGGGGGCGAATAAAGTATATTACATAATTTGGAGTCCGTTTTCTTTTCTAAGGGAACAAAACACGGAGGAAAAATTATTGGGAATGAGTCCTAAAAGTTACAATATGTCTCTTGCGAAGCGACTTGGCAATCATCCACTTGGCGATGCTTGATTTAATCCTTCCAGTTTTCAAATTATGAGAGTAATAAACTTAATTTAGGTAATAAGTTTTCTACAAAAGTTAACTGTCTGCAGTTTGGAATTATCTGCTTCCCATAGCCCGGTTAAATTATCCTATTAAAACGAAGTGGGGGAAAAAATACTTTTTCAAATTTTGTGTGAGTGTGTTAAAAAAATTTTAGGTGAGATCATAAAAGCCTCATCAATCTTGTCTTTTATTGTCAAAGAGTTTAAAAAGCTATTTTGAAAAAAAAGATCAAAGTATCGCGATTTTTACGACTTACCCACGTATACAGCATATTCGCCTAATAACAATAAGATAAATGTTTTCTACGGTTGAATTTGCTCAGAGTCATCGATCATCACTTTAGATCAAACGGCAGCCGAGCGAGGAAGTCAACAGATTATAAGGTGGTTTATATCTATCAATGTATTCAATTAAGTTTGATTTAGAAATACAATAAATGCGTGATTTTGTTGAGTGATAAAACAAGTGTCGGACTGACTTTTTCAATATCAAAGCTCTAATTTGAGGAAAGAGATGGTAATAGATTTATCTCATAAACATTTTTGGTTGAGTTGCACTGCGGAGGCAGTTGATTATTCGCTATACTGTATTGTCATTGCCTTATCCCAGTAATTATATGTTAATCAATTTTTAAGAAAGATCTGCATGGGTCGAGTTAGTCCCAAATTTTCGAGGTCGTGCACGGTTCAACCACTGCCAAGTCAACTTTAACTACATGCAGCAGACAATACTTCTAAAATGAAAAATAATGTCCAAGGATTCAATAGAAATGGTACGGTTTTTTCTTCGGAAAGGATTCTTTTTAGGCATACCCCAATACGAAAAAATTAAAGAAAAGTCTAGCCTAGAAAAATAATTTTCTCCGTTTCCTCCTTTACTTCAATAAAAGAACATACAAGCATGTCTATTTTCAAAGAGGCACATAAAGTATGAATTCCTATTTACGTATATACCCTTTTTGCACTAAGTTAGTCTTTCCCCTCTTGCTATTGTCAAAGTTACCATTTTTGCCACCAGCAGCGCCACCATCGCTTCCTATATAAAATAGGTTATTTCCCCTTCGCAGTCAGTCGTACCTGAACTTCGGAAGCTTACATCGACAATATTCGCTTAAAAAATTTAATGATTAAGTTTAAAATTTTTGACTGAGCTAATTTTTGACTGTAAATTGTTAACCGTTATAATGTTGTTATATTGTGGAAACTTTAAGCTTCGGCTTTAAATAAATAAAAAAAAAAAAATATTTTACACTAAATAAAATATTATTGTTTAATAACTACTGCACTTTGCACAAGAAATGCATTTTGGTCTGCATTTCACGCTCCCTAAACAGTTCTCATTCCATGCCTGACAACATTGAAGACTTTAACCTGTAGCTTAAGATGGTTAAGAAATTCGAGGACGTGGAAGCCCTTCAAAATTTTTTAAAAAAAGCAAGAGAAAGTTGGTTGATTAGATACTCCGTAAGGTAATGCTAACTTTTTATCCATCCAAATAGTAAGGGTCGAAACTAAAAAAACTGCGAGGATTTATTTGATTTTTCATAGAAGAAAAGTTTAAAGTCACCTACCAGTCAATCAACGTGCTCAATGACAACCAGAACTATTTATGTTTACGCAAAGTTAAATGGGAACAAAAGAAAAGCATTTATTCCAATTGGCCATGATTTATGTTACCAAACGCTTATAAATCAAATAAGACTATTGTGGTGACTTTCTAAATACTCATCTATGACTCGGGTGTTAAGGTGGTCTTCAATAGGACCACACACCTTGACTAGAAGTTTATCTTATATTCTTCCATTTTACAAAACTTGGGAATTCCAGCTGTCAATCGTGATTCATCAAAAAAAAAAAAAAAAATAGAAAATAAAACTTTATACGTCACTGGAAAAAGAAAAGAAAGGACGAAAGATAAAACAGGTGAATAGACTGATAAATACTTGGCAAGGAGAAAGAGAGGGAGAGAATCCGGGATAAGGAGAGTGTCCGTTTCAATCAGGAGGGTGATGACAGACGACATTAGCCTCGACCTCAACTCGTTCAATCTAGTTGACTGTCAGCTGTCACAACGTCAGGACCGTCGATTTTCTTCGTTCCTTTCAGATTTCCTCCTTCTTTAAAAGAAGAGCAGTTACCTCCCTCCTGTCTGTAAGTCATTTCACGAAATCCTAGACTTCAATAAATCTGATTAACTTACAAAAGAATGCGCATGTGCTAGAAAACGCCGGTGTCAAAGCGATAAATCTTATTTTTTGCCCGAACATCCTATTTACACCGGGGGGTTCACAATGGAGGAAAATACCTGAATGGACCTGAATAGAGGAAAAGCATAATCGTTGCACAACAGAAATGGAGTCATTCAAATCAACAAAAGAGGACCAAACTTGAGTAATATTTTAGTTTGAAAATGGTGCCTTTTGTCAAGGTCCCGTCTTTTACAATCACTTCTGCAAACTGGCAATAAATTACTTAACCTTTTATATTGAGGTTGTTCCTACAAAATGATTCTAAATGTAATAATAAATAATTTTACATGTAATATGTATTTCAGCGATGAAAAAAGTTTCAGGACAGAAATAAATATAAATGCAAAATGATTTTCTTGATGGATTCACCCGCGAAAGGCAGTAACAATCCAAAACAGATGACATCTCCATTACTACCGGATTCGTTAAATGTCTGTGCAATATTGAATCTGACTCCTTTCCCCTGCTTTACCCTTAATCTCATCCCTGCTGACTTTATCTTTCCTACCCTTTCATGTATACATGCTCTTGTCACCATCTTAGTTTCCCCTGTTCTAGGATTTTCCGGTCAAAATGCTTACTATAGCCTCATGACAGTTTGTTTGTTTTCAGACATTAATGGATAACCTTTTTCGAATTAGGATGAATTTATATCTCCTTCCTCGTGATGTCATCCAGCATTGGTTTTACATGATTTATCAAGATAAAATCACAGTGATATCGGCTTATTTGGTAAGTTTGTAGAAAGAGTTTGATTTGAAATCAAAAGTCTCATCTTTAATTTTTTTGAGTAATAAGTTTGGGGAATAAGAGAAGCACAAACGTGGCGGATTTTGTGTTCCGAATCAGAAGCGTAGCCAGAAAAGGCGCATGGGGTTTTAATTCTCCCAAAATAGTACAAAGGACATTTTTTAGAAAAATTTACAGTAGGAAGCATTTTGAATCTATTTATAGGCAAATAATTGTCTCAGCCTTTCCTGGAAAAATTCTGGGTACGGTCCTGTTCCGAATGATGTGCAAAATGCCCAAAATAGTCAGATCCTTGGTTTTAGTCATTTTGAGTGAAGTTTCAGTGTCTTCAAAACCGTAGAATATATTGTAAAAGGGTAAAAATATCGTTAATTTATTTTCCTACGCGAACTAATGACCACGAATAAAAGCGCTACACCAAATATCAACCTCCTAAATCTGACACCGACCCTGTTTTGCACAAATAAAATCTGGTGGTACTTTGGTCTTATGTCTGAATCCTCCAAAAATCATCAAATAAGAAAACATTAAAAAGGAAGAAATTTTAGCTTGAATTTTATCTCACCTCACTTAGAAACAAAAGAAAAAAATAAAAGCCGAAGACGAACGTGTATGAAGCTGACTGAAAGAAAAGGGAAGAGGAATGTTAATCATTCAGAACGCTCTGAGCACCGACATTATTCACGGATATCAAGCTAAATGGAGAAAAGCGTTTTTTCTTTTAGAAAGAAAAATATGTTTTTGTGATGATAAAAGACCGTGATCAGAGATAGTTGATGGATGTTTTTACATGACCTCGATGTTGGAAATGATCGATGTTTTTCCTGTCATCTCCTTGCTGTTCGACATCAAATTCCTCTTTGTCCTTTTCCTAGTCTTCCATCTTTACATTATCTCAAATCCGATTTCATCGTTTATTACATTTCATCCGATTTCTTCCCAAAAACGCACAACTAAAAAAAAACTTTTTTTCCAGCGGTAACGATGATTAACCTTCTCCCAATATGCACACGTCGGAATATGTCATATTCAATTAAATCACAGCGTGGTTAAAGGTACCAAACAAAAAAATAAATATCGGGAGAAAGGATAAATTGTGATCGAGAAGGGATATAAAGCCATTCGAGTGTAAAGTCGGCGGCCTCAACTCTCAGCACGATCGCTAGCTGTCGTGTTAAATTGGCCCCATATTTCCTGGCCGTCACTAGCGAGGAAGGCCAGAAGCTTTACGATGTAGACCGCGTTCCATTTATCACCACCACTCTCCTACTGCTCCAGCTCCATATGTTAGGATTACAAAACTGATACACTTCCCTTTGTTAGTAACTTCCCTTTATTGTCTTGTGCTTTCCATCAGAATCCGATTGTTTTTTCGATTCTAATGAATTCTAATGTTTCCACCAGCAAGTTTTTTTATTCATAACGATTATAATATTTTCCTTTATTAGTAGTAGTCTCGATGTAGATAACGTCCGTATTGGAGTGGTAGGGTGCTTGACTTTCAAACGAACTTTCGAGAGAGTCGAGGTTTGAGCGTAGTTCATAGCTAGGATTTTTTCCACTGCCGTTCACCGCTTTCTTGCGAATATTCGACGGACGTCCTTACACGGTTCGGATTCCTTGTTTAAATAAAATAGGTCCAGATATCGTTTGCAAAGTGGCTTTGTGACAAGAGTGAATCCGTCGACGAGCCTGCCCCTCGTCATATTAAGTGTTCAAACGGTCTGTTTAAGAGTTCTTAATAGAACAAAACCGGCTCACGGGTTTGATCCGTGGTTAAAGCCTAATCCTTGCAAGCTAAAGAAGAAGTATTGATGAACATTCAAGCAAATCCAGCAGCCTTATGGGAAGAAGTTACTGATTCTGATTCTGATTACTCAAGTCCTTTGATTCATGAAATTAGCATTGGGGTGACCACAAGAAAGTCAGCTTTGCAGCCAGGAAATATACTGGGGAAAAAAAGATCGATGAGGTAAGCGTAGGCAACTCTTTAAAAAAAACAAGCTCGAATCGAATCTCTATTTAATTCTGCAGCCTCGAATGAGCTAATGAGCTGGGTCAGCTTTCCAAATGGCTGCCAAAGGACTAATTCAAACTTATTGGGAGCGTCTAAAGATAGCTATTGCTTTTAACAAACTTGCTCGAGTCTCTAAGCTGCCTTGACGGACTTAGCCAAAATCTCATACTAGCCTGATTCCTATCACAACTCAGATCGACTACGTCACTATTAAAAAAATTAGCAACAGCCCTTACAAACTGCAAGTACAAGTTACAATTCAGAGGGTAAACTAAAACAGGAAAATGTACTCAAGGTTCTCAACCTATTTTCGGTTTTCGTGAAAATCACGGATGGAATTTTATGTTTTGAAAGTAAGAACCCGAGAGTAATTTATGAGGGAAAGTCTGGAAATGAGTGGCTAGTTGACAGCTCTCAAGAGAGCAACGAGGAGGGAAAGAGGATGTTCTCCAGGAAATTAAAAGTTGGACGCTACCATGCGAAGAAAACTGCGCACTATTTTACATTAGGGTCAGTACTCTAATGGAACAAAATTGCACAAACGACCGTTAACTAGGACAGGATCCACTTTTAAAAAAATTTATAAAAGGAGGCACCGGCCATAATTCAATCTTTATTGTTTCATTGTTTTCCAGATAACAAACACTGGAATTAAAGATTAATTTTAATTTGCGTTTAAATTAAGGATTTATGGAAGACCATTGAATAAAAACGTGTTTTCATCAGTCGATCGGTAACAAATGTTCAAGAAAAGGCGATAAAATCGCAAAAAGGAAATTTCAGTGAATTAAGAATATTTAATTCTTTTTTAGGGAAAAAATTGCAGGCTTTACATCATAATGCACGCTCATAAATTTAATGTTTTATTCCACCCATGAGTGTAATAATCATGATTTTCATTGTCGAGTCTTAAAGCTGGGGCGAACGGCTATTGTTATTGTTAAGAATTGAAGTCTTGTAAATTGAATGTAATCAGACGTCTGGTTTATTAACAGCAGGACATTCAGTTTGTTTAGGATGCTTATCATATTTTCTTTCCACGGTGTATTTTTTTTTACCCGGGGCCCTTAGGGACAAGCACCCGATAAATAAAAGAAGGGGGAAGAAACGAACATAATTTCAATGAAATATAGCCGGGAAAAATTGTCATCCCGAAAAAAAAGGATTGTAAAATTTGAAAAATTGCTGTAAACAAGTTCGTATGAAAGATCCTTGCGTCTGAGTTTGATCGCTCAGTTAACGTTGGTACGGGTTTGACTTATGGCCGCTGTTGTCCTCACTGACAGCAGGCGTGACAACATCCCGTTCGTTTAGACGATCACCCTAGCGGATATGCTAAGCATGAGAACTCGCCTTTCGACAGAGGATAAATTACGGCTCCCGAACTGTTCAAGATTTATGGCGTTCGCCTCAACGTTCTTGACATTACTGTTGTAATATCTCTTGGTCGGGATTTTAGTCTTGCCAAATGCTCTGACTTCAATGTCCTATCGTTATTTCGCTATTTTATGCGCTCTCTACTTCATTCTATTTGTCACTAACCCCTGGATTTTAAATGTAAACGGTTTTTCTTTCGCGATCTAAATTAAGACGAATGATATCCATTAGGATGTTAACGTCAATTTCAACAGCAAATTTAAATTACTCTAGAAAAACTTTTTTATTTCGTTTGAGGACTAGCTTTAACGATCGAGTTGTGTGATTCTATACATTGCCGTCGTTTGTTTAGTAAAGAATTTTTGGGGGAAAAAAAATATGTTACAATCTTCGACTAATGAAAAAGATAGAGCTTCTTTAGGTTTACTTATAAAAATCATATTGTCACACAGCATCGGCAAATTAATAGCACCTGAATATGAGAGGCTATTATTAAAATTCAAGCCTACCTCTGCCCTGTAGCGGCGTTTAAAAAAGCTGATATTAAAATAGGTTTAGCTTCAAGTTGGACTTCCTCTTTTCATAAACCTTTTTCATCCTAAAAAATTTTCTGGCATCGCTATTAGCACGAAATCGAATTACCGCCTCACGGAAACGAACTTTATACTCACTCACATCTCGGGAACATCTACCCTTTATACCGCAACGATAACCATAACCTAATCTCATTACGAAGAAAAAAGGGAGAAGAAAAGAGTTATACTAACATGGTTTATTTAAATCTAACGGGTAAAAAGTTAAAATATGATGGTAATTACAATAAATTTTCCAAGGAAAATAATGAAAAAGGATAGACAGAAGGAAGTCAAGTTACAGAAAAGGTCTTAGCTGTCGGCAGAGAATTATGATGGAGAAAACCCGAAGAATGAATGAGGTATACACCGATGTATTATTCAGCGGGATTGCCGCATATTTCATCTGAAGAATATAGAGTACTGACACAGGAATTGTTTGGTTCTTCGCAAGTCTAATACTCTGCTGCTTAACATTTCCGTTAAAGGAAAACGTATAAGAGAAATAAATCCAAAGGTTAAAAAAAGAAGAAAGGGAAAAAGATTCGACGCTTGCCGCGTTCAAATCTCTGTTATTTTCTTGTAAAAAAGTGTAATAGGAAAAGGAAGAAAAAGTTAAGCGTTCCAACAGGAAACGGTAAGCAAGATTGAACAAAAGACAAGGTTACCCCGTTTGAAAATATAAGAAATGTTTCCAGCAGCACGCAAAATTTATTACAGCCCACACCTCACTCTCATGCCCTCATCCTCCTCCTCCAGGCAGCCGAGGATAAAAAAAATGAATCCCCTTAGTTTAAGTTTCGAGTTATAAAATATGACTACTATTACTTTATAAGAATGAGGCAATATATATACTGGAAATCTAATAAGCTTGACATTTTCCAGGATCGATAGAACTATAAATATTGGGGGTCCAGTCGAGTGAAATGGATACTTCCTTCTTGAAACTCAAACATGTAACATAAAACAATTTCTTATTTTCCAATTCATTGATTTATCTTTGGAAACATAACTGGAAAAATTTATCTCTTTTTGTAACATTTTTCTTTTTCTCCTGCCACTTTCTAAACTCCCTTTTCTCTCGTTTTGCATCCGTTTTTATGATCTAGGTCTTCTGTGAGATATACTTGAGGGATTAAAAACGAGGGGTGTAAATCTTATATAAGCTACTGGAGCGATTTACAGCTATCAAAAGACGTTCCAGGCAATCAGCATTCCCCTTTCTTCAATTTAAATTTTAAGTGAAATGTAGAAAAAAGAAATTAGAAGACATTTAGTTCGGGGGAATAAATGCTAAATATGGATTATTGAAGACAAAGAGGGACCAGGGACCATAGAAGGGAAAATTATTAAACGTAGCTGCTAAAATTTTAAAAAAAGATTAAAAGTACCGTACCGAGGGGCGACTTTGGGTACCGTGGGGCGTCTTTGGTGGTTTAAGTAAAACGTTAAATTTCGGGATTCTGCAGTATGATTCATGAAAATAAAAATATATCCTAATTCACGATAGACTTACGAATAATATTGCTGAATATAATTATTTAAAAATGATTCTGGAAGAAGATATTAATAAATAAAGATGAATGCAGATGAAAAAAAAATCTTGCACCTGATATGCTAAGGTATTTTACACTACATAATAATACTTAAATCGAACAAACATTTAAATAAATACGTTGCTTATATCCTCAGGTAATTATTTATCATGATACTTATGATAATTAACACTCATAAGTAATATAAAAATGAAAATGAAAAAAAAATTTGCGATCGACGGGGTGGCTTTGGTATAGGACATTCAATGTAAACAGGCGCCATCTTGTGCAATGTCGGGTATAATACGTATTTCGTAAACAAAATACCTCGATGAAAAATTGATTGTTTTTAGAGTTACGGGAGCAATTAAAATATTGTAATCGGAAAAATTTTATCTTTACAGCATCCTTTACATGTTGAAACAAGCAGATCATGATATTTTTTCCTATTTAATGAGATTTTAGGGTATTTAAAAACAACCAAAGACGCCCCACTTTCAAGCCAGCGGAATGGACGCAAAATTAATTTTTAACAGATTACAAAAAATGTTTTAGTGATGCAAATGGTAGTTAAATGAAAGAAGAAGGATGGCTCTACATATTGCGTAAATTTAATTTTTATTTACGAACTATTCCAAAGAGTAATATGGAAAAGCCTCGAAAAAACATCCAAAGTCGCCCCTCGGTACGGTAGCGAATAAGATCCAGCAGCTTCGAAAAAAGTAGCTTACTCAAAGGGTAGTTGGTATTTAAACTACAGGTTTCGATTTTAATGTGAAGGCAGGTAAAAAAAATCTGGGAACAATTGATATTTGTTCCCAGAACAATCAATAACAAAAGTATTATAAAGAGTTATTCAAATTTCTAGCAAGAATTATATGAAACTTAATCCTGAAATGTATAAATAATGATCTGAAGCAGCAAATGAAATGTTATAGCTTCTAAGAAAAATGATGTTCATTACTTACTAAATTAATCATCTGCACTAAAAATTATCATTAATAACTCAAACTTTATACCTAATTTCATTTTATATAGCGGTAAGTTTTTAAACTCAAATGGACCAATGAATAAGGCGATTACAGTTACCGAGAATATTACTTTCAGCAAATACATTTTGATCTTTCTAATTTCTGAACTTAATAATAAAAAAATTATAGGAGACGAATAGTTTTAAATTTATTAAAATGTACGTTTACCGTAAAGTAAATCAAAAATAGAGCTTCCAAAGGAATCCTTAAGGCCTAAGACGATAAGATTTAGGTTGCCTTCTCAGGAGTCCACAAGGAATTTTTATCACAAAGACCAAAAACATCTCTGTCCTGTCAGGAGTAAGGATTCGCAGTAAAAGACTTCGCACAGTTGCAGTCATCAAGCAAAAAGGCTGGATTTACGAACAGACTCTGAGCCCGCGGCCAAGGCCCAAAAACCTTAAGCCTGGATATTCATTCTTGGTTCTCGGTATGGTCCGCCAAGGGCACTAAATTTATACAATTCACTTCAGTTTTTCATATTTGTTTTTTTTTCTAAATTTCGAAATCACTCAACATATACTATACTGCGGTCGAGAGCCCCTGCTAGTTCTCGAATCCTCAAAAAAGTACAAATGTCCATTTTTTACCGCAAATAAATCAAAACGCTATTTCCTCCATTTTAATGATAAATGGTTTTTTTTTTTCCGAATTACACCATGACTCGTATAAAAAGTTGTTAAACAACGTATTCTCTTGTCAAATATTACAAGTAATGAGATTAAAACATCATCTACGTTTTCCGTTTATTAATTATTTAAAACGATAAATTTTTGACAAATGAGATGGGGAGGTGGAAAAATTACAATAACGTTTTTATAAGAGAAAAAAAGACAAGAGGAAAAATATACATAATGACGTATCCATGTTAAAATTCCCGCGGATTAAAGTGCATATACATATATGTATCGAACATTGCATCATTTTTGTGTGACGATGAAAGCCGACTTGTCAGCGAACATGTTCGCCATTCTGATTACCCACTTCATGTTTTTATTTGACATGGAATCATGTTTCATTTTGTCTTTTCAACTTGTTGACAGTCAAATGGACGTTTTCATTTATTCACGTTCATTAACGATTCCCTTTTTTCCCCCCAATAATCCGAATTAAGGTATATCATTTCACTTTTATGTTTTCTATAAAGTTGATTCACGGCTGAACCTGAAGGAGGGGGGGCCGAGCAGAGAACAAACCCGCTTCGACTACCGATTTATTTATTTACACGACCAGGGTTTCGACCGTTAAGCCCTCCACTTCCATAAATCTGAAAATGACAAAACAAAACGAGGGAAAATCGGAAAAAATAAAAAGGAGAATTATAAAATTTTATTGCCTCACGCAAAAGGGTTGGAAAAAAATAATATAAATCAATAATCGCGGGGAGATTTAAAAGTATGCACATTCCGCTTTGAGAAAATACAAAAAGAAATAAACGAAAATGAAATCAAAGCTTTCATCATTCCAAACACACATACAAAAAAAAAGATGAAAAAAAGGGATATTTAAAATGAGTTAACATATGTGAAAATGTGACGTATAAAATGTGTTATATGTCAGTAACACAAAAGCCGAATGACACTTGTTCAAGCTCTTGATTACAGTTGTCGGGCTCCGGCCATGACAGTCAACACGAACACAACGTCCTAGTAGGTTTTTTTTGTTCCTCCTTTGTTTCCTTTATTTTTTTGACTGTGTATGAAACGACGCCGCCTCCTTTGTGTTTAACGAAAGCTGTCAAAAGTACACCAACTTGGGGGTCTAACTAAAGCGCCAACTTTCCTCAAGATATTTCTTTGCTAAGTCATCGGATTGCTTGACCCAAAACCAAAATTAAAACGATCACGAAATCGGTCAGGAAAGTGCTTAAAATTTATAGCAAGAAATCGTGGATTGATGACGAGGAAAAGAGAAAGATGCAGCAAAAGAGGAAATTAAAGCTGCTAGACCAATGAAACAAGTAGATGGTAGTCGGAGCCAAGAAACTGACAAGCAACAATTAGTGACAGAACGAGGGGGTAGCAATTAGTTGCTCAGCCTGTTAGGTCGCAGAAACTATGGAAAGAAAAAGCAGATTCTAGAAAGCCGCATCTTAGTACCGGTATCTGGTTTTGGCCTCACCAAAAAGATTAATCCTTTTGACTAATTGAGCTGTGCCAGAAAATTGCCCTTTCCAAAATGATAACACCTAGGCACATAATTCCAAGCTGGAATGACAATATATTTTCTATTCGTATCAATCCCGATGATGAATTTAATTAAGCTTGTAATATTTCACTGACGATGCTGGCAAGGTGAGGCTATCAACCGATTAATCCATATGAAAGTCATAAAAAAGACGGCCATATTAAAAAGTAATTTTCAGGAACGAAAACTTGATTGAAATAAGATTACCTTTAAAGAAAGGTAATGACGTTTTATCTTTGAAAACTGACGCATAAAAAAAATATTCTCGCCCATAAAATTTTAATTTAACTCCTTATCGGGAATCTTCCCCTTGCTTTATATTTTTTTCTGATTATGTCCCCCGTCATTTCCCAAGAAACGATCATTAACAAGGTGCCAATTTGCTAAATCGAGTCGAGTGTCAAAAAATATACGAAGAGAATGATGATTCTTCTAAAGCTCGATCATCAATCAAAGTCATAGATCCTTCATTTATCATTTTCAGAGACTCCCAGAGTCTGACGTTTTGAATAAAACCAGTTACACTACGTTTTTTTAGTGATCGATAATCTGCGGTGACAGTGACACACTTCCCATTCATTTATTGTTTATATTAAGACAGATATTTTCCCTACGCCTGTTCTTAACTTCTGCAGAGATTCCCGAGCACCATTAAAAAATTGGAAGGGTAAAAAAAATAGCACGGATGATTTAGGATTTCGAGAAGGCAAAATCTAGTAGAGAATGGGGTTGGAAATCGTTATACATAATTTATAGCGAAAGGGGTAAATTGACAATTTTAATGACCCATAAGATGAACCCTTTTCACAGATAACTTGGAATTTCTGAAACCGGTTATTATGAATAAATCCGATAGGGGTTAATCTTTTAGAAGAATGTTTTTCCGGCCATTAAAGGTCCATAGATTGATTTGTCGGCGTCAAGTTCTTTTACGCCAAGTTCTTTTGCTAAAAAGTAGTCGTGGTTTAAACTTCTTAAGAGTAAAAAATCAGAAAATATGCATTTACAGGCACTCTAGTCATACAACCACACATCCACTGGTCATTTTAAGGTAAAAAAAGCTTAAGGTACTTCAGTAAAGTCTCCCTCTTCGAAAGAATATGCTTGGCGTAATACGTTGTTCAGAAAGATTTCTTCTTAAATTGTAAGAAACAAGCCTTTGAACTAACAGGGAAAACAGATTTAAAGCTCAACCACTAGTGCCGTAGTTAGCATAGCTTTCTCGCAGTTGTTGTCAAGCGATCGGATATCAGCAATAAGACTACTTGGCTACTGCAGCAGCATCAATGGTTAAAGTTTTCAATTTGCCTTACCCATAAAATCTAACTCCCATATTTTACAGCTTTCCTGAGATGTATCCTCGATTTATACTCGTTACCGACTCTTAAACACACACAAGGAACTATTTTTTTTTCGCTTGATTTAATGAATAAACAGAAGTCATTTTTAGAAATAATATTTTTTATTATTCGTAAACAACGGCATTTTTTTAAATATATTATACAGATAATTACAATTCATTTGTCTTTGTTTATTTGTTGAACAAAAATAATTAAAAGAGAGAAATCAAACAATGACAAAAAACCAACGGCAAACGTGAAACCAATCGACTGACCTTTTTTAAAAAGTTTTTATTTGCTTAGTGTGAGTTTCCACGTGAAAGCCCATTCCTAAATCTCATTAAGCATTTATACTGAGTTTAATTTTTAATGCTCACCCGCGGATTTAATAAATCAATGCTTTGTTCTTATTCATTAAATTCACTATGAGCTTTCCGGCACACTGTTCGGATGAATTTTAATAAAATTAATTAAAACAACAAGAAAAAAAGAAGTAATAATGAAATCGCCTTTAGTTTTATCTCGGGCGCGCATCTAAAAAAGTGTATCATTAAAAAAGACCACTTATTGGTGATTAATAGGAATAATTAACATGACATAAAATAATTATATGAATTATTGTTGTCCATTTTTTTTTAAAATTCCTAGCTCACCTTGGCATTATCGCAAAGTCCAATTAAAAATAAAAATAAATATCACTGAATCGTATCCATAATTATGGCACAACAATAAAAAAAAGATCGCCCAAGTTTTCATCGATTAAATTGTTGCAGAACATTTTGCCGTTGGATAATTAAAAAAAATACACGTTTTAACAGTCAACATATCACAGAAAAATAACTTTCCATCGTTAACGTAATGAGAATTCGATGTCTTTAGTCTTGGAAATGGTTTCTGGTAACGTTTAAGGATGTACGGCAGCACCTATACGTTGACCGTATACGGAATACGGAGAGTAATACGGACCTAAAGTCGGATTAAAGGCACTAAAAGGGGAAGCACCAAGAGGTCCGGAAAGTCCAGGTTTTGAATAAGGATGATAACGTGCTGCGGATAAAGGACTAAGAGGAGGATTCGGATAACCGGGAGGTGTACGATGGAGGGCGGCTGAAGAATATAAAGAATGAGAATTGAGCAAAGACGACATGGACGATGACGTTGCTGGATCCCCTGCAGACGGACTCGTGTGAGTTCTAAGATGTTGAAGAAGCTCGTCGGGTGTGGCAAACCTTTTACCGCAATAAGCTTCGCCTACCATCCAACTGCAAACGTAAGGCCTTCCTAGTTGGGCGTAAGGAGATAACGAAGGCGGTAAACCGGGTGGTAACATGGACAGTGCAGCAGCTGCTAATCCGTATTTCTGGTGGTCGCATTGTGTGCAACCGCTCGGACATGTAGAAGCTCCACCCATTAACATATTGGCATTATGCATACTAAATTGACAACCGGTGCAATACGGGTCTTTGCAGACAGGTACTAAAGCTTCTCCGCCAGCTGCGGTTTTGACTCTTGCATAACTAACGTAAGGTCCGGGTGCAGTCGAAGGATAACCGGCCGCCAACAAAGCGGCATGGTGGTGAGAGAACGGCCCTCCAGCGAAAGGAGGCCTGAAGGCAGGATTAGTCGGATCTAATCCGGGTGGACATCCCGAACACAACGCACTTAAACTATTTAAACCGGACAGTCCTGAAGAGAGTGACCCGGGTTTATAACTACCGAGAGGCGCATCCTTTTGATTCCCTTGAAGAATTTCCAAACCCGATCGGATGATCGGGCTCGCACCTTGCGGAGGCGAAACAGATTTTTCACGATCGGAAGGAGGCGGAGGCGCCGACGACGATTTTTCAGCAGGAACCGGAGTAGAAGATGTAGGCGTCGATTTACGACTCGGCGCTCGCACTTCGTTCGCAGATTTTCTGCCGTCGTCGTTGTTTGCAGGTGCCGTAGAATTTTTAGAAGACGGCCTCTGTAGCTCGTCTAAATGTTTCTTAGACAAAACATTAGTTTCGTAAGGCTTAAATGCGAGTTTATTTCCTTCCGACGGCGGTGATGACCGCGACGAGGAGTTCCGCTCAGTCTTGTTTGACGGGCTCGAACCGGCCCGGGAGGACGAGTTATCGCTCGACGATGAATTATGAGATGATTTTTTACTTTTTTCTAAAGGCGGCAATAATGCCTTCGTGCTCGGTGAATCGGCACCGATTTGGCTACATGTCTGCGCCAACAACGCCAACGGACTTTTCTTTGCATCCAACTAAAAAAAAGAAAAAAAAACATGAAATTAGTATTTTGTTTTAAAAAAATATCATAACAAAAAAGCTATTTAAATTGTGTCCGACCACGGGCTAAACGATCTTACATCACGGCTCGGACTAAAGTTTTTAAGTCTCGCAAAAAATTTTTGGTAGTAACATGAAAGTACACTTACCGTTGTTGGCAATGGAGATAAATAATCCGGTTGAAGATACTGATTGCTGGCGGAATTCAACATACCGCCGCCCTCCAAGACAACCATTTGGGATATCCAAAATTATTACTGAACACTAACACCACAAAAACTATTTTTAAAATGTAAAAGAACTAAGAAACGTTTTTAAAAATACTTTTTACCATTTAATTTTTAACACAAACTCAGAAATATCTTTTTACGCGTTAAATCTACGATACATCCAATTATTTTTGTAATCCAAAAATCATGTGTCTAGATTGCTTGAGATTTATCCATATAACACGGTAAAATACGAAATACACGGCAATACACTGAAAAATCTACTCTCAGACTCATTCAAGTGCTCTTCAAGGCGAAATGTTACAAACAAGAATTTCCCCTCCACAACGTTTGGCGATTCGTTCACAGGAACCGAACACAATAACAAGGAACGGCTATTTAAAATATTCTTTATAATTCTTTTTAACGTTGATATTTTAAAATTGTACTTTGGCAAACGATTTAGAAAGCAGTGGCAAATTTAAAAATGACTTAGATTAGTTATCAAATCGACCTAAAATTTCGAAAGGACTAAAATTCCGTTTATTGCCGAATCAGTGGTCGAGATGGTGTGAAAAACATGAGGGGATAGTTTAGAGCAATGGGATGAATAAACGAGAAGCCCCATGTTTATGTTTAACATTCGAGTATGAGGAATAATCTAAGTTGTTTTGTTTAGTTAAAAACGGCCATCACTTTCAGCCACCCAGAGCGCCACCGTCGATGACAGGTCCTGTCGGGCTTTGTCAAAGCCGACAAGGCAGTGTCGTAATCAGTCCTTACATCATTTTAATTTTTTAAAATATTGACTTTACAATCAAAAAGACCCTTAAAGATCGAATTGTCATGGCTCGAGTGCCTCAATAGGAAATCTCAAGCTGAATTGATAAGTAAGTGAATTAAAAGAAACGCAGCATGACCGTCCATATATTCCCACCATTTTAATAGCGAATTATATTTTATGACTCTTGAGTGTTTTAAATTGCTTAATTATGGTCATTATATTTTAAACATAAGTCAAGCTAAGCCGTTTGATTTAGCCGGAGATAATAAAAAATTCCTTTTGGCGTAAAGAATAATGACACGTGGACCGTTTCGCGCTTCTTAAAGGCTATCTAAGAATTTGGCCATCAATCGGCGAAGGTGTCATTCACATCTTACTTTTTAATCACAAAATCAAAATGGAAATCGAAAACATTACGCAATATCAAAGCATCGAGCAAGCACAAGCAGCTGATGATTAAAGATGCTTTAAATTAATTCGTCTAATGCAAGGGAAATGACCGGCCAAAAAAAAGAGACACGTACAAGACAGAATTTAAATTGAGTGTAAACCGTAATTCCAAATGCTATGCCGGGTTGATAGATCGAGCAAATAAATATTAATCAATACGGATTTAAACGATTCTGACTACCTGTCATTACTTGATTGATGTTGGTGTGCAGAAATATCAGTTATTGGAAATGCAATAATTATAGTTCAAAGTCATAGGCCTAAATATTGACGATTAATGTAAAATATGAGAGTATTTATTTTTGTCGCTAAGTATAGCGAATAGCGACTCTTACACCAATATTATTCAATAAGATTAACAGAATAGGAGCAAGAAGCAAATATCAGTATTGTGCTGTGGTTTCTAAGAGTAGCTGCATACGATCAATTTAGACTTGGAAGTCATTAAACACTCCTGCCCTGGAACTAAGTAGCATGGACCGAAGGTAAATTCGGAAAAGAAATTCAAAATTGTAAAAGATGAATTCTGCAACAATGGTTGTGAAACACGATGGCACTGTCATAAGAGGCTCAGACAATACGCATAACTGTCATTATGATCATGCCTGTAGAAGAAAAACTACCCAGTTTTCCCAGTCGAACTTAGATGGAAATGCCAGATGCACGAAGAATATTTTAGACGAGTGTTTTATTCGAAATAAGTCGAAAAACTGAATTTACTAACGAGAAAAGCAACCAAACTTGTATAGCACCACCCGAAAGGAATTAAAATCATGGCGCCTATTTTTCATTTGTGCATCGCGTGACGAAAAGATGTTTATCAAAAAGGATTCCTCTGTCAAGATGATGGGGGAAAAGAAAAAAGATAATCGGTTGACAAACGTGAGATGATCACATAATAACCGACTCTAAACCCGAGCTGTATATAATTAAAAACGAATTGACTGTCATTTGCTGGTAATGAGACACAATTCACTGTTTTTTCCATTAATTACAACCTTAATGCTATCAAATTCTTAAATCTAAACAAGCCGAAAAGAAATTTAAAATTTTTTTTGTCGGAAAACCACATTTCTGAAAACGTTACTGCGGAAGCACAACAATATTATTTCTAGAAAAAGCATCAATATTTACATTACAAAGAAGGTTTTTTTCTTTTCTTTCTAGGACAAGCTGTATGGGAAAGGTAAAAAAACTAAACTTACTGCCGCCAAAGGTAAAGCGATTAGAGTTATAAATTAAAACGTGTCACATCAAATACCCGGTTTTGCAAATTGTTATAAGGTAGAGCTATTTATGGCCAATAAATATTATTTCATCAAAAGAGTTTTTTTCTTTTTTTCTCCCTAACTTCAAAATATTTATACAAAATGCATACACGTCAAAAAGACGACCGACGTAAAGGGAGAAGCGAAAACTAGTTTTTTGAATACATCATGACAAAACCGTAATGTAAGATTAATTGAAAGAACAAGGATCGATCCCCTCAAGATTTTGCGTTAGAATGTCGAGGAACGCTTGCTAATGAGAAATCCAGAAATCTCCATACAAGCAGCGGTAGGGGGTTGATGAAAGTATATGAGAAAAAAGTCATTTTTCATCATGGTTCATCAGTAAGAGGTTCATAATAGGTTTTCACATGTCCCCTTCCTACAAAACTTGGAACAAATATCAAAACCACTTGAAATTTTAAATGCATCCACCAAGTTAGAACCAGGATATTTATCCCTGCTAAAACTTTTTGAAATGTACTGCTTGCGATAGAATTTCAAAGGTTTTGAAGATGCATTGGACCAAGGAAATATTTTAATGACAATTTCGGAAAAGACCTTTTTGTCAAATATTATATCTTTCATCAGTTTCATCATTTGATGATTGCAACGGGTTCTAGCCTAAAGAGCCAAATAATAGAGTGGGAGTCACGGACATTTCAATGTTGTAGTCTGAAAAGAAATGTAGTTCAAATACCTGAATGTAAATGTTGACCAAGTCCAAGAATTCGATCACCAGAATCTACTTTGTTGAAGAAAAGCTGTACAAGAATATGTTGATGTTATTTGAATTTCCACTGACATGCTTTTTTTAGCCATTATGTAGTCTTTCTTTCTATCCACGTGCTGGTGACATTCTTTTCCCTTCTATCTTACAAAACGGTTAGTGCTAGTGCCTTAATCCCGGCAGTTCTTAGCAGCCCATCATTAGGAATGGAGTCTAACAGAGTTTTCCCTTGCACGGTTCTTATGATCAACAGGATTTGCCGTTCTGATTAGCTAGGTACCACCTCTGGTTTCTGACGCATAGGTTAGAATAGGTCTTATAAATACTCGCATTGCTCTCATTGCTAAGAGACCTCGAATATGGTCTTAAATTTCGACTGTGATTCCTGAAAAGAAAAGGAAATGATACAGAATTAGCAAATTATAACGATCACTGCATGCCCAAAAAAATTTTCATTGCTCTGTAATGAGTCCTTTGAAATCGATCTCACCAATTTTTGAAACGGTGGCCACTCCCACTAGCCACTAGTTGATCTGATTTTTCAGATCAAAAAGTTTGGCACTCTCTTCTAATATTTAAAAACTTTACTACGACTCATTTTGTCGCACTTTAGCTCAAAGACATTAGAGCTCTTCCATTTCACAGTTTTTGCTGCCACAATCTTTGGTTTACGCTCAAAATATCAGATCTACACGAGATCTGTATTTTGGGATAGATTTTCGGCTGCTTGTTTCTAGCTATACAGGATTATTCTTCCTTGAAATCACAAGTTTTTTAACAGATGCCAAAGAACATGAAAAGAAAAAACTCTTCAGATTCTACATAAATCGAACATCATTTCACTTGAAAAATTTTTGCTTCCCATATCCTGTTCCTAATGTGCTAATTGTAGGCGATTTTAGGATAACAGAGATTCTCACGATCTCGTGTTATGTTTCATAAAGCAATCAATGATCCGTGTACCTTTTCAAGCAAGGACTCAACGTTATAATCGATGACTTTTTCAACGAAACTGACGTCAACAGCAACCGTTTTTCGAAGGTTTATTTTTTGATGGGTAAGAAGATAAAAAAAAGAAAGGTGTCGATCGGCTCTGTTTCGTGCAATGACTTTATGATAATCTATGCCACGACCCAGACTTTTGCCGAGATTTTCAAAAAAGTATATAATATTTTTTACAATGCTAATTTCATTCCGAGGAGGAAAAAACTCTTCTTCGCTTTTTGAGATTATTAACGAGCGAAGAATCCCTGAATTATAAATCCAAAATGAATTCTACAATGATATATACGTGTTGAAACATTGCCACATGACAAATGGAGCTGAATTCGAATCGGGTATACTGTATTTTAGATACCATGAATATTTAATCGCCATAAATAATTCAGCAGGTAAAGGTCATAAATTTAGCATGATTTTGGCAGACTGATGTATCTAAGAAAATTCACCTATTACCAAAAAAACTGACGGATTAAAGCAGAGAAAAAAAATTTACCAGGTTCGTGTATCATGATTAATATATGGAACCAAGTGAAACGCATCGTAAATTACGGTAGAACGGATGTTTAAAGTACCGCTGGGGGTGTAGCAATATGAATATTAAAAAAGTGCTTCGTTTCAGGACGTACGAGTTCAGCCTAAGTGCGTATGTGCATTACCAAACCTTGTGTCTTGACTGACGGAAACATAAATCACGATAACTTGCATTTGGCACTCAAAACGCATAAACTAAATTCTATTTGTTGAATGGTTTTCGAGGTTGTAGTGGCAGTTAAAAAAGAAGTCACAATCAAATTCGTTTTCTTTTTTTCTTGTAATAGTAAGTACAGGAATATAATGGATCATGTACGTATGTCGACACTGTTATCTTGAACGTTGCATAAAACAAACATTTGTATTTGTCGCTGACAGAATAATGACAGGTTTTCAAACTAGTTCAACACTCTCAGGAAAATATCGGTCTTTAATCTTCCACGTTTTAAAGGGGCTTATTTGCTTTTTTTAAATCTAGTCATTCATTTTTGAATGAATGAAGGTTTCTCGGTGAAACAATGACGAACACTCCCGTGACACGTAATTTAGCTGTATGTTTCCCCGCCTCCGCAGATCGTCTCGACAAGTCGAAGATATTCGCCTGGTAACAACGCAAGACAATAGCCAACACGGGAATGAAAGGAAGAAAAAAAATGATGAAATGTTTGATGTGTACAAACATAATCTCTAAACTGATAGAGAGTCTTGAAACGCAAGTCGTTAAACATCCATTTAAAATGTAAAGAATAAGAAGTTTTAAAAATTATTGACAGCTGAAAGGCAATCGATCAAAGCCGTAGAGCAAACTAATCAATCATCCTTGTGGCATGAGCTCCCCACAGTTCCTAACCCCCACTCTCGAGCCCTAGGCCCTCCTCGATCACTCGAGAAACGAGGCCACCACAACGCTCCTTGTGTTACAGTCAATTTCTCCCAGCTTTGACTTTCACAAGATCGTTTCCGAAAATATCTCCCTTCCCTCAAGATATGTGATATTCATGTTCGGATTTACCGATTGCTTAATTTTCTTTCCTCAGGCAAACCAGTCACTTATGGTAGTCAGTCAAGGACATATCGCAATTTATTAGTATGATAATGGATTCGTTTAAGATGGAACCGCATGATTAACCTTTGAACTTATTTCAACTAACCGGTAATCGATTATTTATTATTATTTTTTTTAATACTGTAAACATTAAATCCTAATATTAATCTTTTTCATAAAGCAGAATTAAAGAAAAGGGATGAATGCTTTCGAGTCGTGGTCAAAAGAAAGAATAAAACACATGATAAAATAATAACTATTAATTACAAAGAATACACTGTTGCTGTCAAGGGTTAAAAATCAAAGGAAAAAAAGAAGAGAGAGATAATTTCAAAAAAGATTAAATAGTATTGCCAGAAAAATGGGAAACAACACCTGACAAGTAAATCAGAAAGCGTGGCACATCAGATTTGTGTCTCGGTTGGTTCGGTACAAAAGAATCTCGATTCTCTGTATGACATTCAACTCGGCTGTCGCTTATTTACGCTTTCAGGAAATATCTCTATTTATACTTTCATATTCTTCATGAAAAATATCAGGATTTTTCTTCTTCTCAACAAACGCATAAACTGTAGCTATATGTTTAATCCAATAAAAAATCGCAAACAAAGGTCAAAGTATTGCAAAATCGGTCTGTTACATTTCTTTGCGAAAGGGAGGGACTATTTTTTTGAAGGGTATTGCAATAAAAAAAACCGCGATTATTAAAATGAAATTTAAAAAATAAAATGTTAAAATAAAAGTTGTTACGAACGCGGAAAAATGCTGTACTCCCCGACGACTGTCAGTTGAAGTCAACGAAGCACTCTAATACAGAGTGACGTCACTGCCACTTCAAATCAAAGTTCATTCAAGTTCCCATGTCAGGAAAATGCAGACTCAGAATTTAAAAACGTCCAAATGGAGTTTTCTCAAAAAATAATTTTTTTCGCCTTTTTTTTCCACGATTTTCCCGGTGAATACTTTAAACTCATACATATTCGGTTAGCTTATTTAAAAATTCGCAATGCAAGGAAACACTAAAGACTGATTTCGTCTTTATTTTTCGTACGATAGAATCCTTCTTCATGCCGATCGAAAAGGCAATCATCATTACGAGAACTTGTACTGCTCTTTAATGAGAATTAATATTCCTTCGTTGAAAGAGCCCTTCGATTTATTTGAACAGAGCATTTTCAGGTTTAAAATGGCATCGAACTGTGATATGAATATGATTTTCAAATATATTCAGAATTCAGCAATAAACTCTCATGAAACAAAAACGTAGCTTATTCACAATAAATTGTGAACACGATTTTTTGATGTCCTCAGAATGCATTTCTTTTTTAAAATAGATTTCCAGCCTTGAAAAATTTCAAACAAACATCTTATGAAATTTCAGAATTCCTGAGACCTGCTCTGCCTTTAGGTGTGTCAAGTAATATTCAATATTCAATACTCAAAAACAAAAATGAGAAAGATTTAAAATATAAATCTTCCCGAAGAACACTAGTGAAGCTATTTGCTCAACATTTTAATTAAATCTGTTACAAGTGTACATGCAAAGGTCCAGTCAGTCCCGAGTTGTAAGAGCTTACGTTACGTTGCGTCCCATAAGCTAAGTATTACACGTAACGTAACATAAGCTCTTACAACTCGAGACTGTCACAGCCTTAAAAGGTAAATTTTTATTTTGGCTACACTTAGAATCAAATTCTAAGGTAATCACCCCCGCCAATGGCAGCCCAATTATTCATAGGAAATCATTTCAATCCAATTATCATTTCAAAAT